>PVIY010005268.1:0-95816 GCA_004026745.1 Myrmecophaga tridactyla
TCTCTCATTTAAGCACCAGCCAATTAAGTCAAACATCACTCATTGCAGCAGACACGTTTCCTAGCTGACTGCAGATGTAATTAGCAACAGATGAGGTTCACGTACCATCGGCTTATGTCCACAGCAACAAGACTAGGTATGCTCACCTGGCCAAGTTGACAACTGAATCTAACTAACACAATAACCATTCCCCTACTCTCCCTGTCCTGATTCCCCCACCTTTTTCCTCCACAAGTAACCCTGGATACCCTCTTCAATCACTCAACCACCCCCGGTACCAGAGTCCAAGTCATTCTCTCCCCATCCCCTATCTTGTCCCACAGAGCAGAGGTAAATTCAATCCACCCCACCCTGACAGTTTCCTGAAAGTCTCCAACATCCTTTCTTAATAAAAGAAAAATTTGAAAGATAGGAATAGAAGAAAATTTCCTTCTATTGGTTTGCTAATACTGCCAGAATGTAATATAACAGAAATGGAAGGGCTTTTAAAAAGGGAATTTATGTTACAAGTTTACAGTTCTAAGGCCATAAAAATATCTGAACTAAGGCATCCAGAGAAAGACACCTTGACTCAAGAAAGGCTGTTATCTGTCACATGGGAAGGCACATGGCTGGCATCTGCTGGTCCCTATTCCTGGCTCCATTGTTTCTAGCTTCTGATGCTAGTGGTTTCCTCTCTAAGCATCTGTGGGCCTTCATTTAGCTCCTCCAGGACACAACTCTGGGTTCTGGCTTGTCAGCATCTCATAGGAAGATACATGGTGAAATCTGCTGGGCTCTGCATCTCCAAACATCCGTGCCTAGGTGTCTGCTCTCTCTGTTGACACTTTAATTATCTCCAAATGTCTGCATCTCTGTCAGCTCTGAGCTTTCTCCAAAATATTTCCTCTTTTAAAAGACTCTGGTAAACTAATCAATGCCTACCTTGAGTGGGCAGAGTCACATCTCCATCTAATCAAAATGTCACACCCACAAATTTTGTGTCACATCTCCATAGAAACAATCCAATCAAAATGTCTCACCCAAAACTGGGTGCATCACATCTCTATGGAAAAAATTCAATCAAAATTTCCACCCACAATATTGAATCAGGATTAAAAGAAATAAGGCTGCCCCCACAAGATTGGATCAGGACAAAGGACATGGCTTTTCTGGGGCACATAACAGCTTCAAACTGGCACATTCCTCAATGTGATAAAGGACATTTATGAAAAACTCACAGCTAACATCATGTTTGATGGTGAAAGACTGAAAGCTTTCCCTTTAAGATTGGGAACAAGACAAGGATGTCCACTGTAACCACTGTTATTCAACATTGTGCTGGAAGTTCTAGCTAGAGAAATTAAGCAAGAAATGTAAATAAAAGGCATCCAAATTGGAGTTGAAGAAGGAAAACTTTCTCTATTTGCAGATTATATGATCTTCTATACAGAAAATCATGGAAAACCTGCAACAAAGCTACTAGAGCTAATAGATGAATTCAGCAAAGTGGTGAGATACATGATCAACATGTAAAATCACTATTTCCTTATACTAGTAATGAGCAATCTGAGGAGAAATCAAGAAAAAAATATATGGCTTTTTGCAAAGAATACCACACAGCTGAAATACAGTTCTCATCACATTATATCAGGGGTATGTGATATCAACATGACTTATAAGCAATTTAACTGAAGGGTAATTTTAGCCACTTGGTTAAGCTGTTGTTTGCCAGGGATCTCCACAGCAAAGTTCTAATTGTTCTTTTTCTATACTTTTTGGAAGCAAGTTACTAAATCCAGTCCATTCTCATGGACGGGGTGGGGGGGGTGTAGGACAGGATTAAATTCTACCTCTTGATAGGTGGCAAGGGAAGGGAATATCTGCATATATTATTTGGAATTCCTCTATAAGGAAAATTTGTCCCTTGTCTCCCATTTATTTATTCATTCATTTGTTTTTATAAATATGGACTCATGTATATCTCTTTTAAAAATTGGCTTATCATCCAATACTACTTTATTTTGTTATTGTTCTATCTTTGGCTTTGGGGGGTCGGTCCTTCAGGTTGACCTCTGTGTCCCTTTGACATGACTCCATCCTTTTGGTATTTAAGCACTTCCTTACTTTTTTACACTACAGAATGCTCCAGGCTCATCCTGTGTTTCCTTGTTCCAGATGGAGAATCAGCCATTTTTTCAAGGTGTCTGAGTCAGTAGTTTTTGACCAGCAATATGATAAGCCTAAAATTTAGACCAAATAAAATATGGTCTGTTTTGAAAGTAGGTTCAGCAATACACTGAGAATGTGGCTCTCACATGAAGAATTAGTCTAGATAGTCAGATTTACTAGGAGTCAGAGTACACCAGTTAAACGAAATCACTTTCAATATTTGTGTGGCAAAATATCAATGCCAAGAACAAAGTTACCTAATGAAAGTTGATTGACATTGTGAGAGATAAAAATGCATAGAAAGATTAGCTTCTGCCCTCAAGTACTGGGAGATGAGATATTAGAGGCAGAACGATAACAATCTCTACAAGTTTGCAATAGCTGGTGAATAGTAGAAAGGGCTTCTGCAGCTCATAGCAGACAGTACTGGGTTCCTGGAAGCCTCCCTGGCAGCAGTGTCCTTTGAGTAGGATACTTGAAGGAAAAGGTGAATAGAGATGATTTTGAGAAACTTGAAAATATTTCTAATGGCCATGACCTGGAACAGTCTCTGCTTACTCTGGGGAAAGCAACATCCGGGGAACTGTGACGGGAAAAAGGATGAGCCTCTATTTCAACATTCACTAAGCCAAAGTCAAACTTTTCTCCCTCAGAGTTCTAGTTTGCTCACTGCCGGAATATAATATACCAGAAACAGAACGGCTTTTAAAAAGGGGAATTTAATAAGTTGCTAGTTTACAGTTCTAAGGCCAAGAAAATGTCCCAGTTAAAACAAGTCTATAGAAATGTCCAATCAAAGGCATCCATCCAGGGAAATATACCTTGGTTCAAAAAGGCTGATGAAGTTCAGGGTTTCTCTCTCAAGTGAGAAGGCACATGGCGAACACAGTCAGGGTTTCTCTCTCAGCTGGAAGGGCACATGCCAAACACAGCATCATCTGCTAGTTTTCTCTCCTGGCTTCCGGTTTCATGAAGCTCCCAGGTAGGTGTTTTCCATCTTCATCTCTAAAGGTCGCTGGCTCATGGACTCTATGCTTCTTGATGCTACAGCACTCTCTGCTCTCTTGAAATCTCTCTCTTTCTCCAAAATGTTACCTCTTTTATAGGACTTCAGAAACTAATCAAGACCCACCCAAATGAGTGGAGACATGTCATCACCTAATCCATCTTAACAACCAGTCTTGATTAAATCACCTCTCCAGGGAAATTATCTGATTACAGTTTCAAACATACAGTATTGAATAGGGATTATTCTACCTTTTATGAAATGGAATTTTGATTAAAACATGGCTTTTCTAGGGTCCATACATCCTTTCAAACCAGCACACTGAGTTCTTTTAACTGGCTTGCAAACAGCTGGTCCCTAATGGCTAATTAGAATTCTATAGAAATTGCCTATGGGGAAGAGGGAGTGAGGGCTCCCAGGAGCCCCAACTGCAGAAGAGAAGGTTCCAAGCACTGGCCTTTCTGCTAATGCAGGCCCTAGAGGGTGAATCCCCAGACCCAAGTCTAATCCTGATTCCCCAGATGCCCCAAGGAGGACTCTTTCAGCCTGTCACTGCATGGGTCTTCAGGAGGAGAGGGCAGTGGAGGCCTTGGATGATGCTGAGTTCTATTTTATGACCAGTTCATGTCCTATGAGTATAGCTGGCCTCTGAGAAGAGCCGCAGAAAGGCTGTAGAGCAGTAGGAGGCTTAAGGACCTGAGGCTCCTTTAGGATTAACCAGCACATAACCTCTCACACTACAGCCAGACAGAGCAAGATAGAGCCCTTTCCTCTTTCTGCTCACATCATGCTACTGACCTTCTGGGGGGTTCTTTTTCCCTCTCAGTCTGATCTTTCTGTCTGGCAAATGCTGATAAATTTAGGGGGAGGATTTAATGGAGAGTAATTTTCCCTTTGACTGCACATACTAGTGAGTTCATTGACTCTCCTCTACCATCATTTTCCTCCTACCCAACCTTTACAGAGTTGAGTGAGAGGTGGCTGAGCCAAAACCATGGCTCTTTCCTTTCAACCTTACTGCCTCCCTGGGTTCCAGAATTCAGTGAAACCATTCCAAGTTCTGGAGTAACCTTATCCATACTCTAGTCCCCTAAATTTTAAGTTTTACTGCTCTAATTTTTGGTGACTAGAAATGTTCACTTCCCAGTTTCTCATTAGATTTGTCTAGTACATCATCAGTTATTTCTCAATACATAATTATTTTTTAGGATGAACAAAAATTCTACTAATATTTGCATGGGATGTACCCAGGCATAAGCTATGGTACTTTCTCAAAAATGAGCTTGTAATGTAATAATGGTGATGAGATATATGCAAATATGGGAAATGTAAGGAAGAATGTGATATAACCAAAACAAGTATATAAACACCTAGTCCATGATATTATATTTCAAATGTTTCCACTAAACTCTCTGAGATAAAAGTGACAGCTCAGAAAAATACATCCAGTTTATCCTGTATAGTCAAGTTCCCACTGATACCAAGAGGCAGTCTCTTGGGGGCTCACACAGACACACCAGTCTGAGAAGAACGGTATTGTATACTCTATGATTGTCACTGGGAACTGAGGAATAAAGGAGATGAGGGAAACACAATATTACTAAAGTTTTTAAAAATCTGGGGAGACTTTCAGCAGAGAAAGAGTAAAGGAATTAGGAGAAACAAGTCTTGGAGGCATTAGATATATAAGGTTTCAAAGCTGTAAGTGTAACGTGAGGCCAAATAAATCATTTTAAGCTTTGAATGTGAAGTTAAGAATATTTTAATTTGTTCTGGCAGTGGAAGCCTCTTCCATATCTTCTGTAAGGATTGGCTGGCAGGATACAATCAATGGTTTAGAAAGATTAAACTGATGGGATATGCAGGACAGATTTACATTGGGAGATGCAGAAGGCAAAGCACTCCACCATGAGGCTGTAGCTATGTTCAGGGTGAGAGACGGTCAATGCCAAGACCAAGTCATAAAGGGCCAAGGATGAGGACAATGAGAACTGAGTAGCCATGAGAGTGGAAGAGATTGATAAAGGAGAGGAGCCAGAGACAAGAAGGCCAGTGAGAGGAGAGGGACAGAAGACTGACCACTGGGGATTTAGGTGAGTACTTTGGATATCAGAAAAGAGAAGGTGGAATTGGCCTTGTAGGTTCTTACCCCTCAGTTGTATAGTAGGAACAGCCTGGGACTCCTTGACTCATGGAACAGAACAAACTATGGACTGGGAATTAGAAATCCTGGGTTCTAGTCCAAGTCCTGTAGTTAATTCATGTTTCCATGTCTCTAAGCTACTATAGGAACTCAGGTCACATCTATTTTAAAAGGAACCTCTGCTTCTGATAGCTAATCTAAAATTGAATAGTAAGAGTTCCGTTAGGAAATATAGCTACTTTGCAAAACTTCCTGATGCCCATGATGAGTAACACAACACAAGAAGCTTAGATGAGGGGAGAGAACAAGGATGGGCTTCTGAGCAGTGAGAAGTGGGGGGAAGAACTTTAGCCTAGAACAGAGGAAGAATTACCCAACTCAGTGATGACCAAGCACCCAGGGAGGAGATAGTCAGGAATCATTCTGTCTCAAACAGTTACTAGTTGTATGCCCTGGATAAATTAATCTTTCTGAGACTTGGTAAATTGGTGATAATTGTAGCAACTTCTCATGTAAGTCCACAGAGGGCAGTAGACTCTGAGGAGACTTATTCTAAAATCCTCTGAAATTCCACTATTATGCTGGACTCACCCATGCTCCTCTTTCCAAGATATCCAAATATGTCTGGACCTGAGATTTTCTTGTTTGTAAAACAAATAACTTACAACCAACCCTTTTCATAAGTAAGAAATTAATCAACCATATATTTAAAACACGGTCATGATCATGTCTCACTAATATTGGTGTAATCATGGCTAGGTTATTGCACCTATCTGGGTATGGTAGGTTATTGCACCTACCTGGGTATCAGTTTCTCTGTTTGAAAATGAGGAAATGTATGAATTCTACAATCCCTCTCAGCTCTGAAATTTTCTAATTCCAGATCTGAGAATTAGTTTCCTTAGGGCTCCCTTCATGTCATGATTCCTCAGGCTGTAGGTGAAGGGATTGACCAGGGGTGTCACTACTGTGAAGATGACTGTGGCCACTGTGTCCTGTCCTGAGTAGGAGGGTGAAGGGCACATGTAGACCCCCAGGATTGCCCCATAGAAGAGGGAGACCACGGTGAGGTGGGATCCACATGTAGACAGGGCTCTCCTTATTCCCTGGGCAGATGGCAGTTTCAGTACATTAGAAAAGATGTAAGCATATGAAATGGTGATATATGTAAATGGTGTTAGAAATATCAGTCCACCCACAGTAAACACCATCAGATCGTTGATAAAGGTCTCCGAACAAGAGTGCTTCAAAATGGGGTAAGGGTCACAGAAAAAGTGGTGAACAGCATTGCTGGAGCAAAATGTGAGCTGGACCATGAGGAGAGTGTGTAGGAGAGCATGCAGATTTGTAATGACCCAAGACACAGCCACCAGAAAGGCACAGAGCATGGGACTCATGATCACGGTGTAGTGAAGTGGGCAACAGATGGCTACATAGCGGTCGTACGCCATCACACTCAGGAGGAACCCCTCCATGTTGATGAAAGTGATGAAGAAGTAGATCTGGGTCATGCATTCCACATAAGTGATAGACTTGCATCCCAATAGATGATTTACCAGCATCTTAGGGATTGTGATTGATGAAAAGCAGATGTCAACACTGGAGAGGTTGGCCAAGAAGAAGTACATGGGTGTGTGGAGATGACTGTCACAAGTGATGGCCAAGATGATGAGAAGGTTTCCAAAGACGGTGACTAGGTACATCCACAACAACAGTCCAAAGAGAACCTCTTCCTGATCAGATTGCCCGGAGAGTCCCAGGAGAAGGAATTCTGTGACTCTAGTCTGGTTGTCCCTGTCCATGTCTGGAGGGGAGAAAATGTGATTAGAAGGGAAAGGTAACAGCTTTCAAGTCAACCAAGATGGCAGCATAAGACACTCCTTGCTGTTGTTCCCTACAGAACCTTTGAACAGCTATCAAAAACTGGCACAGCCATCTTCCTCACATTCTCAAAAAACATTTAAAGTTTACAGTAATGGGATAAGTGCAAAATCAAGAAAATCAAGCTTTAAAAAATGGCAGGTTGTCTCTCTAAGCCAACTCTTCAGGCAAACTCACTGTCTTCCCTTGTTACATGGGACATGACTCCCAGGGGTGTAATTATTGCTGGCAGTGGATGAGCCAGGACCTGGCATCATGGGATTGAAAAGACTTCTTGCCCAAAAGGAGGAAGAGAGAAGTGAGACAAAATAAAGTTTCAGTGGCTGATAGATTTCAGAGTTGAGAGGTCATTCTTATGCATTATATAGATATCCGTTTTTCAGATGTTGATGCATTGGTAGCTAGAGGGAAATGCCTGAAACCATTGAACTGTATTCCAGTAGCCTTATTTCTTGAAGATGATTGTATAACTAAATGGCTTTTAACATGTGACCATGTGATTGTGAAAACCTTGTGACTGCACTCCCTTTATCCAGTGTATGGATAGATAAGTAAGAAAAAAAAAAGAAATAGATAATAATAGGGTGCTAGGGGATGTTTTGTGTGTTCCTTTTTACTTGTGTTTTTATTGTTTTTGGTGTAATGAAAATATTGAAAAATTGATGATGATGCACAATTATATAATGATATAATAATCACTGGTGAACCACTGATTGCGTACTTTGGATGATTATATAGTATGTGAATATATCTCAATAAAATTGCATTGAAAAAAAAGAAGCAAAATTTTAAAAGATGGCAGGTGAAGTTCCTGATGCCCTTACTGGACCCTCCCACAACATCTACCTGACGCGATGTGGAGCCGGCCCACGGCCCCACTGTGGATCACTGGCCTAATAGAGAATAACCGCTATCTACTTGCTGTGGTGTGGTATGTTAGTACCAGGCTACTGGGTTGCTGTCTGAAAGACTGAACCAGGAAACTCACCTCCCAGAACATGCCCTGAAGGCACAAGCAGTTTGCACAGCTAAAACAGGGTAAGATATAATTATGTCAGAGCAACCTAATCAAAGGATGACCTGTGTTAAGTCATACAATAGACCAGCTTGGAGGAGGAGTAGGTCTATTTCATAGGAAGTAGCAGGGGCACTCGAATTCCTATAAATGACAGAATTCCTAATGCCACAAGTAAGCACAAGCCCAGTACAAGACACAGACTCAGAAAAGATGAAAAGACCCTGTGCTTCATATTTGCTTGGGACTGATCTTTTCTTCCTCTTCTTTTTTTTAAAAATTTACTTTTATTGTATTTTATTTTTTTATGTGGACAAGCACCAGGAAGTGAACCCGGGTCTCCAGCATGGCAGGCGAGCACTCTGCCACTGAGCCACCATGGCTCGCCCTTTTCTTTATTTTTTATTTGAATATTTTTATTGTAAAAACTTAATATACAAACATTCTTGACATACAAACATTCCATACGTGGTATACAATCAATGGTGCACAATATCATTACATAGTTGTGCATTCATTACTATGATCATTTTTTGAACATTTGCCTCACTCCAGCAGAAGAAAGAAAGAATAAAAAATTCATACATACCATACCCCTTACCCCTCCCTCTCATTGACCACTAGTATTTCCATCTACTCAATTTACTTTAACCTTTGTTCCCCCTATTATTTGTTTATTTTTTAATCCATATTTTTTGTTCAACTGTCCATACCCTAGATAAAAGGAGCATAAGCCACAAGGTTTTCACAATTAAGGACTGTGACAAGTTGTTTGTTTTTTGCATTGGATAATTTTTACTAGCAACAAAAGATTATAATACAAAGAAACAAGAAATGATGATTCATTTAGAGGAACATTATAAAAGTCCAGAAAGCATCAATTAAGACCAGACTTTGGACATTTAGGGAAAATATTTAAAAGATTATCCTCAGTATGCTTAAAGAGATAAAGGAAAACACCGAGAAGGAACTAAAGGATATCAAGAGAATCTCAATAAAGAGAAAATTTTAAATGGAACCAAAAAGAAATACTAGAGTATAAGACAATAACTGGAATGAAAAATTCTTTATGGGGTTTCAACATTAGATTGGAGCCGACAGAAGAGAGGGCCAGTGAAATAAAAAACAAGACAATTGAAATTATTCAGACTGAGGAACAAAAAGAAAAATCAATGAAAAAAAGTGTACAGAGTCTGAGATCTTTGGGAAAACAGTACCAACATGAGCATTATGGAGTCCCAGAAGGAGAGGAAAGAAAGAAAGGACAGAAGCAATATTCTAACGGGTAATAGAAGAAAACTCCCAACTTCAAATTCAATTAGTGACATGAATATATATATTCAAAAAGCCCAACTACAAGCAGGATAAACTAGAAGAGAATCATAGTAGTCAGAAAGTCGAAAACCAAGTGCAAGAAGAGAGCTCTGGAAGACAGAGAAAGACAAGGGAGCCCTTGAGCACAAGGGGCCCCAAATAGATTGAGTACTGAATTCTTATCAGAAACCATGGAGACAAGAAGAGAGTGGGAGGAAATATGTAAAGTACTGAAAGAAAATTGATTGCCAGCCAAGAATTTAATATCCAGCAAGACTGTCTTACAGAAATGAGGGAGAGATTCAGACACCCCAGATAAACAAAAGCTAGGGAGTTTAGCACTACTACACCTGCCCTATGAGAAATGCTAAATGGAGTTCTTCAAACTGAAAGGAAAGGACACTAGACAGTGAATCAAAGCAGATCTCTTATAAAAGTAACCATATGAATAATTGATAAAAGCCAGTATTGTTGTATTGTACTGTTTGATATGTAACCACTTTTTACTTGTAGTTTCTAAAAATTCAAGTGCATCAAAAGTAATGATTTATCTATGGTTTTGGACCTACAATGTATAAAGATATAATTCGTAATGAGCACAACAAAAAGAAGGAAAGACCAAAGATTATTGAAATAGTGTATATGTACCCTATTGTTTAGCTAGTATAAAATTAAATGTTATTGTTATAGATTTAGGATATTACATTTAATCCCAATGTGTAACCACAGAGAAAATACATGAAAAATATATACAGAAGGAAAAAAGAAAGGCCTCAAAAAATCAAATAAATATGAAAAAATCAAGTAAGTATGAAAGCATTAACCTTACTACTGACCCCATAGAAATAAAAAGGATTATAAGAGAATTCTAGGAACTACTGCATGCCAACAAATTAGACAACTTAGATGAAATGTACAAATCCCTAGAAATGCACAATTGTTCTAGTTTGCAAGCTGTCAGAATGCAATATACCCAAATTGGAATGGCTTTTATAAAGGGAACTTAATAAGTTACAAGTTTATAGTTCAAAGCCTCTAAAATTATCCAAACTAAGGCATCCAGAGAACGATACCTCAATTCAATTAAGGCCAAGGGATCAGGAACATGTCTGTCAGCTCATTAGTCATGTGGCTGGCATCTGCTGGTCCTTGGCTCCTGGGCTCCATTGCTTTTAGTCTCTGTTCTTGTGGGGGTTCCTCACTTTGCTTTTCCAGGGCTGGCTTTCATCTCTTGGCTTCCCTTGGCTCTCTGCAGGTTCTGGCCTGCTTAACATCTCATGGCAATGTCTGCTGGGCTCTAAGCATCTCCAAACATCCGTATCTCTGTTCTCCAAGTGTCAGCATCTGTGTCAGCTCTGCTCTAAAGTTTCTTTTGGCTCTGTCATTTCTGACTCTCTCTAAAATGTTTCCTCTTTTAAAGGATTCCTGTAAACTAATTAAGACCCACCTGGAATGGTTGGAGCCATATTTCCATCTAATCGAAAGGTCACACCCACAATTGGGGCATGCCACATCACTATGGAGATAATATAATGAAATGTTTCTGATCTGCAGTTTTGAATCAGGATTAAAAGAAATGGCTGCCCTCACAGGACTGGGTCAAGATTAAAACATGGCTTTTCTGGGGTACATAATTGATTCAAACCAGCAGAACAACCTACCTTTTTTGGCTCAGGAAGAAATAGAAGATCTCAACAGACCAATAACAAGTAAGAGATTGGATCAGTAATCAAAGACCTCCCAATATCCCAGGACCAGATGGCGTCATTGGTGAATTTACCAAACATTCCAAGAAAAATCATCATAAATCCTACTCTTTTTCCCTCCAAAAAAAAATTGAAGAGGAAGGAATGCTCTCTAGCTCATTCTAGGAGGCTAACATCACCCTCCTACTAAAGCCAGATAGAGATAACACAAAAAGAGAAATATACAGACCAATATCTCTAATGACTATAGATGCAAAATCCTCAGCAAAATACTAGCAAACCAAATCCAACAGCACATTAAAATAATTAAACATTATGATTGATGAGTATGCAAGGGTGGTTCAACATAAGAAAATCAATGTAATATACCACATTAGTAGAACAAATGAAAACCACCATATAATCATCACAGTTGACACACAAAAGGAATTTGACAAAATCTAGCACCCTCTTTTGGTAAAAATACTTTAAAAATTAGGAATAGAAGGAAACTCCTTCTCTGTCTTATCTCAACACAATAAAGTCTGTATATGAAAAATCTAGAGCTAACATCATACTCAATGATGAAAGACTGAAATCTTTCCCTCTAAGATCAGAAAGAAAACAGGATGCTCACTGTCACCACTGCTTTTCAACATTGTCCTGGAAGTTTTAGTCATAGCAGTTAGTTAAGAAAAAGAAATAAAAGGCATCCAAAATGAAAGGAAGAGGTAAAACTTTACATATTTATACACAAAATAGTTCTGTAGATATAAAACAAAACACACACACATACACACACACACAACAAAGCTATTAGGAATAACAAACAAATTGAGCAAAGTCTGTGGAATAAAAAATAAACGTGCAAAATCACTAGTCTCTATACAGTAGTAATGTACAATCTAAGAGGAAATCAAATACAATAACAACAAAAATCATCAAATATCTAGGCATAAATTTAACTACAGACGTAAAAGACTTATACATGGCAAACTACAAAACATTGCTAAAATAAATTTTAAATTTTCCAAATAAATGGAAGGACATTCTATGTTCATGCATAAATGGAAAAACCAATCATCAAATTTATATGGAAGGGTAAGGGGCCCTGGATATCCAAAGCCATCTTGAAAAAGGAGAATGAAGTTGGAGGACTCACACTTCCTGAATTACAGATGCTTTACAAAGCTACAGTAATCAAAAGAGTGTGGTTCTCTACGAGGACAGACATATAGACCAATGGAATAAAATTGTGAGCTCAGGAATAAACACATCGATAGCCAATTGATTTTTTACAGAATTGCCATGCTCACTCAATGTGTAAAGAATAGTTTCTTCAGCAAATGGTGCTGGAAAAACTGGATATTCATATATAAAAGAATGAAGGCAGACCCCAACCTCACACCATGTACAAAAATTAACTCCAAAAGATCAGAGATATAAATATAAGAACCAAAATTATAAAACTCCTAGAAAAAAGCATGGAAAAGCATCTTTAATACTTAATGTTATGCTATGGTCTCTTAGACTTTACACCAAATGCATGAGTAACAAAAGAAAACATAGTTAAATGTGACTTCATCAATATTAAAACTTTTGTGCATCAAAGGGCTTCATCATGAAAGTAAAAAGACAACCAAGGGAATGGAAGAAAATATTCAGAAACAATGTATCCAATAAAGGTTTAATAATAATATCCAAAAATATAAAGAAATTCTACAACTCAACAGCAAAAAGACAAATAACTCATATAAAAATGGGCAAAAGAATTGTATAGGTGTTTCTCAAAAAAAGATACACAAATGGCCCAAAAAGCACATGATGCTCAGCATCATTAGCCATTAGGGAAATGTAAACCCAAACCAAAATGAGATACCACTTCACACCCACCAAAATGGCTACTGTTTAAGAAACAAACAAATAAAAAACGCAGAAAACTCATGTGGAGAGGATGTGGAGAAATTGGAACACTTGGTCATTGTTGGTGCAAATGTACGTAGAAAACAGTTTGACAGTTCCTTAGAAAGTTAAATATAGAATTATCATATGACTCAGCAATCCCACATCTGGTTGTATACCCAAAAGGGCTGAAAGTAGGGACTCTAACAGACATTTGCCCACTGATGTTCATAGCAGCATTACTCACAATTGCCAAAATTGGAAGCAACCCACATGTCCATCAACAGTTGAGTAGATAAACAAAATGTGATAGATACATACAGTGGAATAATGTTCAGCCATAAAAAAGAATGAAGTTTTTACATATGCAACAACATTGATTAACCTTGAAGACATCATGTTTGAGTGAAATAGGCCAGAGACAAAATAACAACTATTGTAGGATTTTGTTGATATGGAATAATTAGATTAAACAAATTCATAGAATCAGAAACTAGAATACAGGTTACCAAGTTCCAACGTGGGGATAGGGAATGGGAAGTTAATGTTTAATGTGTACAGAGTTTCTGTTTGGGATGTAGGGAAAGTTTTGTTTGGACAGTGGTTATGGTAACACCACATTTTTAACATAATGACATGGAATTATATGTTTGAATAGGGTTAAAATGGGAAATTTTAGGTTGTATATATGTTATTACAATAAAAAAATGGAGTGTACAACACAAACTGTGAAACCTAATGCAAATTATGGACTATACGTAATAATATAATTATAATAATGTTCTTTCATCAATTGTAACAAAGTTGCCACACTAATGCAAAGTGTTAATAATAGAGAAAATTGCATGTTTGTGTGTGGGTATCGGGAACTCTGTATTTTCTGTATGATTTTTTCTGTATACCTACAACTTTTCAAAGAAAATGTAAAGGTAATTTAATTAATTGGGCTCTATCTATTGTTTAGAGATTTTAATCTTTAATGATGTTAGATCCAAAGTTTATTACTTAACATCATTTTAAGTGTGGAATTACATGACACTGATGACAATATGTCATCACTTGAGCAAATTCATTATGATACTCTTCATCATTGTTTGAGAATTAGCTCACATTAGATAATTTTATGGAGTTAATTTTACTGAATTAAATAGCTGGTTAATTTCCATAAATTTAATTATCTTTTTGGTTGTATACAGCTTATTTCATACTTCACTAACATTTGCTGCATATCTAGTATGTACAAAGTACTTTCATATACACTATTTCTTTGACCCTATGAATGATAAGTTACATCATTTATGGATGAGAAAACTAAAAGAGGAACCTGAGATGAAGAAACCAAAAACTCAGAGAGATTAGGTGATGTACCTAAATTGACCAAATCAACAACATGTCCAGTTCTGAAACAGCTAAAATGCTCTTTTCTTTAATTTCCTTCCTCATTTTACCTCCAGATTTTGATTAGTGACCATTTATTGAGAATATACTGATATTCCAGGTACTGGGTTCATGCTTGACATGTATGTTTTCATTTTATCTGTATTAAAATCTGTAAGGTAGAAATGATTGGCCTTATTTACCAAAAAGGAAAACTGAAGCAGCAAGATTTAACAGTTTTTTCTGGTCATGCATTCTTTGACCTGAATAAAATGCTACTTTATAAAACTCACTCAAATTCATTCTGAGTTCCTTTTATATTTTCCAAGAAGAAATGCCCGGTAATTTGTCCTCAGCTTTTCTTTTGATTTGCACAGCATCAAAATGCCCTTACTTAGCTCCCAGCTGTGGCTTGTTTGAGCTGAGGCTGGCTTGCAAGGTAGCTGTGCTCAGGATTCTGCTAAGAGACTTCCTTTCTCTCTTATGCTAACCAAACTAGGAACATAGCCATGGTATGTGGTATTATTTTAGAGTGGGAAAAAGAAATTCACAGAGAGCAAAATAACAGGATGCCTCCAAATGATATCCCAGTATTAAGAAAGAGGTACAGTCAGGGAGAGTCAGATAAAGCATTATGATACAACAGCCTGGGAACATTTCACAGTGTTCAGATTTGGGATAGTAGAGAGAAGAGGAGATCGCATTCCTGGTGAGAGAAAAGTCACAGGGTAGAGAGACCGAAGCTAGGGGAAGAGATTGACATGAGTAGCTTGACTGGTTGGGGCAGAATATGTTGTAGGCCCTTTTTTAGGAGATTGAAAGATGTACATAACATGGGCACAGTGAAGTGCCTACCATTGTGATAACTAATTTAATAAAATCAAGGTAAAATTGCTGTGATCTTAAGCCATTTTCTCATAAATTATCTCACATTAAAGCATTGAAAAGCAATACTAGGCTATAGCCAGATCTGTTGAAGAAAAGTACTCCAGGGGAATAATTACCATGAAATGTAGACATTAAGGGGAGGCAGGCCATGCCATGGAGGGAAACCTATGGCAGTATTTGTACAGCCTTTTCCAGGCAAAACCGTGCTTGAGCAGGGGATGTGAATATTCTGGCCTTACTGGCAGGTTGTTCCCCATGACTGAAATGGTAGTACAAGGTGAAAAAGGAATAGCAGGATGGCAGTGGAGTTTTCCCCTATTGTCTTAGAACTGTAGACAAATCCAAAAACATAGGGCAATAGTCTCTAAATGCCCAAAACTCTGGATTGAGAAAGCTTCCAGAATTAGGGCTGCTTCCTCTAAATGTTTGCTGCGATTATCCTACTCTGACCACAACCAACACCACAGCTTCTGTCCTCAAGTCAACATGGTAATAGAACCAAGAGGTGTGAGGGCAATGTGTTTTTGAACAAAGCCTGTGCCCTGTCATCACACCACTTTGGGAGGACTTCCCAGTCCCCAGATCTGCGAGATGAGTGCCCCAATCAAGTCACTCCAAAGATTGGAAATGCTGACATGTTATGGAGACTACTGTTGGTTTCCTGGCTTGCAAGAAGTATGCTTAGCTAACGGACTTGTTGATAAGCCCTTGATTGCACTAAGCTGGAAAAAAAATGGAGAGCTGGTAGAGTTGAGAATGGGATGGTGGAGAAGCCACCTGTGTGCTCACTGTTGACCATCATATGAGTAAGTGAATTTCCCGTGTTCTCAGTGGACCCCATGGAAGGCCCCTGATGTGGGACAGCTTAGTGACAGCTGAGGCAAAAGCAATGCCTGCTAGGAAAGGGGTCCCTTCAATAAAGACACTGCTGCATAAAGCCCATTTGTGAGGGGCTTTTTGGTGAGTTTGATAAGTTGAGTGAGAGCCGAATCTCACATTTCTGGGACCCTCAGAGAGAGGAGATCCTTGCAGAACCCTCTGTGAGGACCCCACAGAGATGAGCCCATAAAGGAGCCAGCTTTTATATTCCTGCCACAGTCAGTGATAGCCAGGAAAACAGAAAACAACAGCAGAAGAGGGCAACCTCTTCATGTGATTAAGAAAAGTGAAACCTACTGGATTCCTTCTTTCTCTTTCTTGTGCCAACTCAGGAAGAGCTAGTCCTAAAAAAAGGAAGGGGAGGCGGTGCCTGAGATTTAATCACATCTACTTGGCACCCCCTTACGACAAGCCAGAAAAAGTTATTGGAGAGTGGAACAGAAGAGACTGACGTGTTAGAATGTTTTTGACTTCTTAATGAGAATGATTTTATAATACAGTGGCTGAAAATTAGCATCTGGCCAGGATGTTACTATGAGCCACAATAGGAGGGTGAGTTTACTAGAAAAAAATGCTATCATTTCATAGCGTGTACCCCAGCAAGTGAGACTCCTCAGTAAGTAGGTCATATGCTAAATATCTTACTCTGGACATGCACACGCATCCTCTGAATTTTAATTCAACCTCCATTTAACTTCCTTACAGGGAGGCAGTGTCCTACAAGCCCTCTTTTAAAAATATTTTTATGTGTTTTTATTGAGGTTATCTTCACACACCACACAATCCATCCAAGGTGTACAGTCAATGGCTCACAGTATCATCACATAGTTATGCATTCATCACCATGAGCATTTTTGGAACATTGGCATTACTGTAGAAAAAGAAAGAAAAAGAAAAAGAAAAGCATACATCCCATACCCCTTACCCCTCCCTCTTATTGACCACTAGTACTGCTGTCTACCCGACTTTAAGACTTAAGATAGAAATAGGTTAATTAAGACAGTGTG
The DNA here is from genome assembly GCA_004026745.1 of Myrmecophaga tridactyla. Lineage (NCBI taxonomy): Eukaryota > Metazoa > Chordata > Mammalia > Pilosa > Myrmecophagidae > Myrmecophaga > Myrmecophaga tridactyla. Next base: position 17,249 of record PVIY010005268.1, read on the forward strand.
ATATATATATATAGTGGAACAAGACATCCAGATGTAGATTCCTACAAACACTGGCAATTGACTATTTTTTTCTTTGCAATTATACAGACATTATCAAAGGTCAGGGCTACTGGATCACAGCTCAATAACTTCAGGTATTTCCTTCTGGCTATTCTAAAACACTAGACTCTAAAAACACATATCTATATAGTGAGTCCATGTCACAGTCATTGTTAATCCTCCCTTCTCAGTTCCACCTCCTCCCTCTCATCTGATCTCTCCCAGTCTCCAGGGATATCTGGCAATGCCCATTCTAATGTGTTCATGCTGGAAAGGGGCGGCAAGCTTCTGGTGGGGGAAGGAGCTGGTTGCTGCTCTTGGAGGGACTTGTATCTCTGGGCTTCGGGGCTCATCTGGCCCAGGAGCCATCTGGAGGCCTTAAGTTTCCGAGAAAATAAACTTACTAAGAAAAGCTTCTGCAGCGACTTGGACAGAGCCCAGGCACTCCCCGGGGCTTTCAGGAGCACTGCTCCTACCAGTTCCCTTGGCAACGGCCTTTGTTTTTATAACCTAAACAAGCTGATGTCTGGTTTCATGCATTCATCTTTTGTGAGTCTCATTAGTGTGTGACAGTCTCTGAGAAATCTGACATATCTGCAGCACTGAGTGTTTGTGTTCCTGGACCTTTAAAACTGAGGCTGCTTCGACCCTGGATCCCAGTCCAAGCTGACGTCTTTCTGTGGGGCTCTGCCTGGAATCCCAGCAGCCTCTGTCTCAAACACCTCTACTATGTGGGCACAGACCACAGTGGATGGACACAGAGAAGAAACCCACAAAAAGGGGTAGTTAAGGGGCAGAATATGAGGTCTTGAATGTCTGACATAAGAAGACTTGTGGGGAAGGCTCTTGACTCTGATTCTTCAGCCAGCATTTTAGGAGCCTGCAGTCACTGATACTAGCTTTGCCAGCCCTGGTTACCTGCTCCCCTTTTCACTACTTACTTTCTATGTCCATCTTGGAAATGCGCTTGCTGTGTTCTGCAATAGTCAGCACACCCTGAAACAGGAAACTGTGGTGCATGTCCAAACCAAGAGAGGTTCCCCCTTTGAACTTGGAGAGTTGACGGACTTGGTGTTTCTGTTTCTATGTGTTTGTGTCCATGGGAATCTGTTGTTGGAGATTACATGCCCTCGCTTGCTTTCCCAACCCTTCTCACCTGGCAGCTCTCTGCTGCTCTCAGATGTGCTTACAGAATTCCCATCGCTATTGCTCTGTGCTTGTCTCCGGGCAATGGAGTTTCACAGCTTGGACTGAGGATTGAGGAACTGTTTCTCTCTGGAGGAGAACATTCAGAGTTAAATGCTTTTGCTCCCTAGCCGGGCTTGGGTGATTGGGAGCAAATTAAAACATCCTCCATCCCTGAAGATCAGGAATTTTCAAGGGGATCAGGGCAGCAATAGCTGCCAAGTTTGGGCACCCCTAGAGGTGCTTCCTCAGAGGTCCTCATTAGAGGCACACATGCTAACTGTTCTTTGTTCCATTCTCTCTGCACACCCGGATATGTTGGAAGAGAGGTGTTCAGTTTAGTGCACAGACTTGTTGCTCAAGCTTGGGTACTCAACTTCTTTTTATGAGTTTGTTTCTCCACCTGTGAAATAAAGAGAGGCAGAAGGAAAGGAAAGTTCATTATTTTCAAGGTTCTAGTATTCTATAAATCCATGATTCTAATATATCCAGTATTTATTCACTTCATATATATTTACTTACTTTATATAAAGTGAATAAATACTGGATATATTATATATATAATATTTATTCAATTATAAATCCAGTATTTATTCATTTATATATAGGCATAAATTGATTCATTCATAAGCAAGTATTCATTTATAAAAGTATCTTCTTGGTCCGAGGCCTCAGAAGCAGATAGTAACTTAATCTCATAGTGGCATCAGCTAGGCATACTGAAATCAACAATACCTTCTAAGAGTCTGTTAACCAAACTAATCTTTCTCTTCTGTGTACTACCCCAAGATCCAAAGGGGTGTTGCCAAAGAAAGGGCTTCTGGCCATGGGAACACTCTTTCTGAGGTTGTAACGCTAACTTATTTCATGCTACTTTAAATTAATATAAGACTGTTTCATGTATAGCACAAGAACCTTGCAGTGGTATACTTCCATTTCTCTTCTCTGACTTTTATACTCTTTTTGTCATGCACTTTGCTTTTATAGATATTATAAAGCCGCCCTACATTGTTAATATTTTAACAGATGATTATCTGTAAAGAGATTTAAATAATAAGAAAGTATAATATATATTTACCCATGTAGTCACCATTTCCATTATTATTCCATCCTTCATGTCAATCTTTATTTCTAGCTGGTATGTTGAATTATTTGGAAAGCCTTTCTTATACATATTGATGTGATTATATGTCTTTTCTTATTGAGCCTATTACTATGATGAATTACATTAACTGACTTTCAAATGTTGAACCAGCCTTTCTTTCCTCACTTAGTTGTGATGGATTTCCTTTTAATTTGTTGCTGTTTGCCCTAGAGTTTTCAATATGCATTTACAACTAGTCCAAGTTCCCTTTCAAATAACACTAAATTCTTCATCAGTAGTTCCTTCATCAGTAGTTCCACCTTATAACAGAGTATTCCCAAATCTTCCCTCCTATACTTTATAACATTGCTATCATTCTTTTCATTTATCCAAAAGGTATAATTACCAAATACATTATTTGGTATTACTATATACCAAATTGATTGTATACCAAATGAATAATTATACCAAAAGGTATAATTACTCAATACATTATTGCTATTTTGAACGATCATCTTGGAGAGCAATTAAGAATAAGAAAACACAAGGTTTTATTTGACTTTTTTCTTCTTCTTTTTTTATTACTCCATTTCTAATGTTCTTCTTTATGTAAAAGACCTCAATTTCTGACCTGTTACTTCTAACATTTCTTCCAATGTGGGTCTACTGATGACAAATCCACTCAATTTTTGTTTGTCTGAGAAACTCTATTTCATCTTCATTTTTGAAGTATAATTTCACTAAATACAGAATTCCAGGTAGGTGGTTTTGCCTAGAGTTTCCCAAATATTTTACTCCACTTTCTTCTTATTTGCATGGTCTCTGAAGAGAGAAGTCCAATGTAATTCTTATCCTTGCTATAAGTTAGGTGTTTTTCCCCTCTGGCTTCTTTCAAGACTTTTTCTTTGTCTTTGATTTTCTGTGGTTTGAATATGATATGCCTAGGTGTGGTTTTTCGTATTTATCCTGCTTGCTGTTTTCTGAACATCTGGGTTCTCAAACAGTTATTAATTTCCACTCTTTCCGGCTCTTTGTGTTGTTATAAGGGTGGAATGCATGTCTTTGCAGTTGCCTACATCTCTGAGTGACACCCAGAAATTGGAAATTATTTTGAATTTGGTGTGAATTATAAATTAGTCTTATTGGCACACAGAAATATACTTTGAGGAATTTATCCATCTGCCTTCTACATAAAAGCACAAGCTCATTAGAGCCGCACTGAAAATGCCTCCAAGATGCAGACCACTCTGCTGCTAGACCACTAGCAACCAGTGATCTAGACGGAGCCGCAGTGAGCACAGGGACCAAATAGCAGCCTTTAAACAGAGCCACCTACTTCACTTCTGCAGCCGACAGAGGAGGCTCCTCATGTTTTGTTGTTTTTTTAATTTTTAATTTTGAAATACTCTCAAGCTTACAGGACAATTACAGAAATAATACAAGCCCCATATAGAGAGCTCTGACATACTCCTACCCCTACCAGATTCCCAGATCCACCATTTTAACATTTTGCCACAGTTGCTGTATCATTCTTTCTATCAATCTGTATATCTGTCCATCCATTCTCGACACATGTGTGTGAGTTGTATATATCATGCTCCTTGAACATACAATACTTTTGTGTCCATTTCCTAAGAGCAAGGATATTCACCAATATAACCACCTTAAATGCAGTTATCAAGTCAAAAATATTTAACATTGATATAAAGCTTAAGGTCTATATTCCAATGTTTTCATATTATTGTAGTAAATATATACAACTCAAAACTTCCAACTGACCACCTTCAAGTGCACAATTCAATAGTACTAATTACATTCAAAATTTTGTGTTCCCATGAGCTGGAATCCATTAATCCAATTTTTTCATTACCTCAAACAAAGTATGCACCATTAAGCAATAACATCCATACCCCTGGCCTCTGGTAACTTGTAATCTACTAACTGTCTCTATGAAATTTGCTTATTTTACATATTTTATATAAGTAATGTCATACATATTTGTCTTTTTATATCTGGCTTATTTCACTATGATGTCTTCACATTTATCCATGTTGTAGCAAGTATCAGAAAATCATTCCTTTTTATGACCGGAAAATTAACAAGTATATGAAAAATAAACAACATGCTACTAAACAACCACTGGGTCAAAGAAATATCAAAGCAAATTAGGAAATATCTAAACGCAAAGGAAAATGAAACCACAACATACCAAACATACGGGATCAGAAAAAGCAGAGCTGAGAGGGAAATTTATAGCTTTAAATGCTTACATTAAAAAAGAAAAAAGGGCAAATGTTCTAAGAAATGATGAATATGCAACTATGTGATAATATTAAGAATTACTGATTGTATATGTAGAATGGAATGATATATTAATGTTCTTTTGTTAAGTTTTTTAATCAATAAAAAAGTTTAAAAAAAAAAGAAAAAAGGTAAAAAAAAAAAAAAAAGAAAAAAGAAAAAAGGGGTCCACAGGTGGTTAGAATGCCCATCTTTCATGCAGGAGTCCTGGGTTTGATTCCCAGACCATGCACCCCCACCACAAAAAAAAAGAAGAAAGATCTTTTATTAGACACCTAGCCTCACAACTGGAGTATCTAGGAAAAAAATAGCAAAGGAAACCCAAAATTGGCAGAAGGAAGGTAATAACAAAATTTAAAGTGGAAAAAATGAAATAGAGAATTTAAAAAACAATTGGGAGAATATACAAAACCCCAAAATTGGATTTTTGATAGATCAATAAAATCAACAAACATTTTAATTAGATTGACAACGTAAAAAAGAGAGAGGACAAAAATAACTAAAATCAGAATAGAAATGGGGACGTTACTATTGACCCAATAGAAATAAAAAGATTATAAGAGGATGCTAGGAACAACTGTAACCAACAAATTTGATAACCCATATGAAATGGACAAATTCCTAAAAACACACAAACTACCTTCCCTGACTTAAGAATAAACAGAAGCTCTCAATAAACCAATAATAAGTAACAAAATTGAATCAATAATCAACAACCTCCCATCAAAGAAAGACCCAGGACCGTTGAGCCTGACCAGGAATGTTGGTGAATTTTACCCAACATTCCAAGAAGTATTAACACCAATCTTGCTCAAACTCTTCTGAAAAATTGAAGAGGAAGGAACACACCTTAATTCATTCTATGAGGCCACATTTCCATAATATCAAAGCCAGATAAACACACCCTAAGAAAAATAATATTACACACCAATGTAATTCCAATGTTTTCATATTATTGTAGTAATAATATGAAATATCTTATGAATATAGATGTAAAAAAAAACCCTCAACAAAATAGAAGCAAACCAAATCCAATAGCACATTAGTAGAATTATACACCATGATCAATGGGATTTATACCAGGTATGCAAGGGTAGTTTAATATAAGAAAATTGATTAATGTAATACACCACTCTAAGTAGAACAAAGGAAAACTACCACATGGTTATCTCAATTGACACAGAAAAGGCATTTGACAAAATCCAGTACCCCTTCTTGATAAAAAAAAACACTTAGAAAACTAAGAATATAAGGACACTATTCAACATGACAAAGGATGCATATAAAAAACCCACAGCTAGCATCATACTCAGTAGTGTAATACTGAAATTTTCCCTCTAAGTTCAGAGAGAAAACAAAAATATCCATTTTCACCCCTGCTATTCAACATTATACTGAAAGTTCTAGCCAGAACAATTATGTAAAAGAAAAAATGTATCCAAGTTGGAAAGGAGGAAGTAAAATTTTCTCTATTTGCAGATGACATATCCTGCACAGCATATGGAAAATCCTGAAAAATCCACAGCTAAGTCACTAGACCCAAACTAGTGGGGTACAAGATTGACAGCAAAAATCAGTAAGTTTCTAAACACTAGTAAAGAACAATCTGAAGAAAAACCAAAATAATTTCTATTTACAGTAGTAACTTAAGAGATAAAATATCTAGGCATAAAGTTAACCAGGAAAACAAAGGACTTGTATGTGCAAAACTACAAAACATTGGTAAAAAAGATAAATGAATTGACATTTTATGTTCATAGGTTGGAGGACTAAATATTGCTAAGATGTCAATTCTACCCAAAGTGATCTTCATATTCAACACAATCCAAATCAAATGCTCAATAGCCTTCCATGCAGAAACAGAAAAGCCAATTGTCAAATTTATATAAAAGGGTAAAACCCAAAACCATCTTGAAAATGAAGAACGAAGTTGGAGGACTCACACATCCCAATTTGAAAACATATTGCAAAACTACAATTATCAGAACAGCGTGACTATAATTCCCAGAGGGTTCCTAGGTCAGATAAATCCTGAAACCCAGAAGGACCAGCTCTCCAAGATTATTGATTGATTGCATATCTCCATCCTTTAGTGCGGACATTCCTCAACATGAAAAAGTCAGAACGCGCATTGCCTACAGATCCCTTTAGATTGGGAGAGGAATAAGAGGAGAAAGAGAAGGTATAACAGAGAAAATAGGATTTAACAAATGTGAATGACTGTTGAAACACTATATTAATATTCCTTCTAGCCTCCAGTGTTTTGGAGCATCTAGAAGGAGAAATCTGAGATGGCAGAATGGTGGCCCATGACAAACTCTGGGATCTGTTCTGTAACTACTTGTTGAAGCATTAACTACCGCTTTTTCCTTCTTTGCTTTGTGTATATGTTATAGTTCACAATTAAAAAAAAAAGTTTAAAAAATAGCATAGTACTGGCACAAGGACAGACATATTGGCCAATGGAGTCAAATTAAGAGTACAGAAATAAACCACCACAATATGGCTAACTGATTTTTTGAAAACTTTTTTATTGTATAGTATAACATACATACAAAACAAAGAAATTAAAAAACAATCGTTTTCAAAGCACTTTGCAGCAAGTAGTTACAAGACACATTCCAGAGTTTGTCATGGGCTACCATATGATCCTTTCAGATTTTTCCTTCTAGCTGCTCCAGAATATAAGAGGTTAGAAGGCTTAAATATTTATTATCACCACAATTGACTTTTTTCTTTCTTTTTTTGTGGAAAAAAAACACAACCATATATTTTTAAAAAATAATAAATCTCAAAGCATAGCTCCACAGTTGTAGAACATATTTCAGAATTTGATAGGGTTATAATTCCACAATTTTAGCTTTTTACTTCTAGTTGCTCTAAAATATTTGAGATTAAAAGAGGTATCAATTGAAAGATTCAGTGATCATATTCATTTGTTAAGTCCTATCTTCTCTTTATAACTCCACCATCACCTTTGATCTTTCCATCCCTCTCTTTAAGGGTGTTTGGGCTATGGCCATTCTAACTTTTTCATGTTGAAAGGGTCTCTCACTAATACATATGTGGTAGGGAGATGGAACTATCTGATATTCTGGAAAGGCTGGACCCTCTGGGTTTCAGGACTTATCTGGTCCAGGGACTCATCTGGGGGTTGTGGTTTCTGGAAAGTTCCTTTGTGCATGGAACCCTTGTAGAATCTTATATATTGCCCTAGGTATTCTTCAGGATTGGCTGGAATGGTGCTGGTTGGGGGTTGGCAGGTATGATAGGTAGCAAGGTCTACCTGAAGCTTGCGTAAGAGCAACCTCCAGAGTAGCCTCTAAGCTCTATTTGAATTCTCTCTGCCACTGATACTTTATTAGTTACACTTCTCTTCCCCCTTTTTGTCAGGATGGAATTGTAGATCCCACAGTGCCAGGGCCGGACTCATCCCTGGGAGTCATCTCCCACATTGCCAGGGAGACTTTCACCCCTGGATGTCATGTCCCATGTAGAGGGGAGGCTAATGACTTCACTTGCAGAGTTGGGCTTAGAGAGAGTTAAGGCCACATCTGAGCCACAAAAGAGGTCCTCCAGAAGTAACTCTTAGGCATACCTATAGGTAGGCTAAGTTTCTCTGCTACCTACATAAGCTTCACAAGAGTAAGCCTCAAGATCAAGGGCATGGCCTATGGACTTGGGTGTCCCTATAGTTTGACACAGTATCAAGGGATTTCCTCATGGTAAAGTTTAATAGTTCTATATATTTTCTCCCATCCCTCTAAGGGACTTTGCCAATACTTTTTGATTATCTGCATAATATACTCTAGGATGTATTCAGTCATTACATTAAGTTACAGAGGATTAAAGGACCGCTTTCTTATTCTGGGCTCCCTCTGTTTCAATTGTTCAAATGAGCTTTACAGATAGGTTGAGTTAGATTATGTACTAAATTTCGGTTCCAGACCAAATAAAATTTTCCTACTTTGGTTTCAAAGAGTACGTTCTAAGACATTGTCTTACTTACCCCTGTGTTCTGAATTACTTTAAGCCAAACCTGATTGGCTTCATTCTTTTTTTCTCTCCCTTATCTCTAAATATCAGATTGTATATATATATGTATATACAGCAGCCTCTCGAAATCCAGAAACAATAATTACCTCTCCGGACTAAATTATCTGCTATAAAAGCTTACAATCTAGGCCCCTGTTTTCTTGTAAGCGTTTTCTAAAGGAGACCTTACCATTGTTGTTCTTTTGTTTCTGGCTTATTTTGCCTCACCAAATGTCTCATATGTTCATTCACATCATTGTTTGCCTCATGACTTCTTTCCTTTTTTTGTAGCAGCACAACATTTGTTCATAAGTATACACCATCGGTCACTAATCTACTTCTCAGTCAGTGCATCCTTCAGCCACTGTGCTGGTTTGAAAGGACGTATGTCCCCTAGAAAAGCCATGTTTTAATCAAATCTCATTTAATAAAGGCAGAATAATCCTTATTCAATACTGTATGTTTGACACTATAATCAGATCATCTCCCTGGAGCTGTGATTTATTCAAGAGTGGTTGTTAAGATGGATTAGGTGACGACATGTCTCCACCCATTTGGGTGGGTCTTGATAAGTTTCTGGAGTCCTATAAAAGAAGAAACATTTTGGAGAAAGGAGATTCAGAGAGAGCAGAGAACGCTGCAGCACCACAAAGCAGAGAGTCCACCAGCCAGTGACATTTGGAGATGAAGAAGGAAAATGCCTTCCCTGGGAGCTTCATGAAACCGGAAGCCAGGAGATAAAGCTAGTAGATGACTCCGTATTTGCCACGTGCCCTTCCAACTTAGAGAGAAGCCCTGACTGTGTTTGCCATTTGCCTTCTCACTTGAGAGAGAAACCCTGAGCTTCATTGGCCTTCTTAAACAAAGGTATCTTCCCCTGGATGGATGCCTTAGACTGGACATTTCTATAGACTTGTTTTAATTGGGATATTTTCTCAGCCTTAATGCACTGTAAACTAACAACTCATTAAGTTCCCCCTTTTAAAAGCCATTCTGTTTCTGGTATATTGCATTCCAGCAGCTAGCAAACTAGAACAGCCACCTTTACTATGTTCATAAAAGTGGAATCATGCAGTATCTATTCTTTTCTGTCTGGCTTATTTCACTCAGCATTATGTCTTCAAGGCTCATCCATCTTGTTATGTGCTTCCGGATATCATTTTGTCTTACTGCTGTGTAATATTCCATCATATCTATATACCACATTTTGTTAATCCACTCATCTGTTGATGGGCATTTGGTTTGTTTCCATCTTTTGGAAATTGTGAACAGTGCTGCTATGAACATCAATGTGCAAATGTCTGTTTGCATCATTGCTTTCGGCTGTTCTGGGTATATACCTAGTGCTATTGCTGGCTCATAGGGCAACTCGATATTTAGTTCCTAAGGAACCACCGAACTGTTTTCCATAGTGGCTGCACCATTATACATTCCCACCAGCAGTGCATAAGTGTCTCAATTTCTCCACATCTTCTCCAACATATATGGTTTCCTGTTTGTTTAATAGCAGCCTTTCTTATAGGTATAAGGTGGTATCTCATTGTAGTCTGGATCTGCATTTTCCTTATAGCCAATGAAAATGAACATCTCTTCATGTGCTTTTGATTCATCTGTGTTTGCTCTTCAGAAAAATGCTATTGATATCTTTAGCCCATTTTGTAATTGGATTGTTTGTTCTTTTGTTGTTGAGTTGAATGATTTCTTTATGTATACAGGTATCAAACCTTTTTCCAATATGTGATTTCCAGATATTTTCTACCATTGAATTGGCTGCCTCTTCACCTTTTTGACAAAGCCTTTTGAAATGCAGAAGCATTTGATTTTGAGGAGCTCCCATTTATCTATTTTTTTCTTTTGTTGCTTGTGCTTTGGGTGTAAAGTTTAGGAAGCTACCTCTTATTCCTAGTTCTTGAAGATGTTTCCCTAAATTTTCTTCCAGAAGCTTTATGGTGCTACTTCTTATATTTAGGTGTTTGATCCACTTTGAGTTAATTTTTGTATAGAGTGTAAGATAGGGGTCCTCTTTCATTCTCTTGGCTATTGATATCCAGTTCTTCCATGCCCAGTTATTGAAAAGACTGTTTTGCTCCAGTTCAGAGGATTTGGGGGCCCTGTCAAAAATCAGTTGACCACAGATTTGCTGATCTATTTCTGCACTCTTGATTTGATTCCATTGGTCAATGCTTTTGTCTTTGTATCAGTATCATGCCGTTTTGACCATAGTGGCTTTATAATAGGTTTTAAAATCAGGAAGTGTTAATCCTCCCACTTCATTCCTCTGTTTTAGGATGCTTTTAGTTATTTGGGGTCTCTTTCCCTTTCCAGATGAATTTGGTAACTAGCTTTTCCAAATCTTCAAAGTAGGCTGTTGGAATTTTGATTGGTACTGTGAATCTGTGGACTAATTTGGGTAGAATTGACATCTTAACTATATTTAGCCTTCCTATCCATGAGAATGGAATATCTTTCCACCTATTTAGATCTTCTTTGTTTTCTTTTAGCAATGTTATTTAGTTTTCTGTGTACACATCCTTTATGTTCTTAGTTAAGTTCATTCCTAAGTGCTTGATTCTTTTACTATTTTGAATGGAATTTTTTTCCTTAACTGACTCCTCAGTTAGGTCAGTGCTTCTGTATAGAAACATTACTGATATTTGCACATTAATTTTATATCCCACCACCTTACTGAATTTGTGTATTAGCGCAAGTAATTTTGCTGTAGATTTCTCAGGATCTTCCAAGCATAGTATATCAGTTAGGTTCTCTAGAGAAACAGAATCAACAGGGAACATTCACAAATATAAAATTTATAAAAGTGTCTCACATGATCATGGGAACGCAGAGTCCAAAATCAGCAGGTCAGTTTGTGAAGCCGATGACTCCGATGGAGGGTCTGGATGAACTCCACAGAAGAGGCTCGCCAACTGAAGCAGGAATACAGCCTGTCTCTTCTGAATCCTCCTTAAAAGTCTTCCCATGATTAGATTAAGCATCATTCATTGCAGAAGACACTCCCCTTAAGCTGATTACAAATGGAATCAGCTGTGGATGCTGCTGACGTGATCATGATCCAATTCTATGAAATGTCCTCATTGCAACAGACAGGCCAGCACTTGCCCAATCAGACAAACAGGTACCACCACCTGGCCAAGTTGACACATGAACCTGACCATGCCAACCCACCCCTTGTCACCCCTTGTCAACTTGGCAGCTATGTATATCACCTTAAACCATACCCAGTGTCCAAATAAAAAAACAATAAAACACATATTTTTTTCTTTTACCTAACAATACTCAACTGTCCTGCATATAACTGGAAACACATTAAACCTCTCCAGAATAGGGTGCAAATCCTTGGGCAACATTCATTCTTAAACTTGATATCTTACAAATTAAATAATGTAACATGAACAAAACAGCATTACAGTCCTCGTTTCTGTAACTGATCACGTGGTCAAAGTTCATATTTATCACTACCTTCTTCCACTACCCATTCCATGTTCCCTTTACCCTCAGCAAGTACTTCAGCTGGCTGTGGTTCCTTGCCTGGTGGGGTGACCCAAACCTTCATTCCTGAAGTTTCAGAGCCATTGGTAGACCTGCCTGGACTGAGTTGTTGCAGTTTTCCATTGATTTTAATTACAGGGCATGGTAGTACTAAAAGACGCCCTAGGGGATCTCCTATATTCCAAGAAAAACTCTTCTTTACCTCCATTATGTAGTTGCAGTCCTACTTCCCCCTGATAGTCAGGGTCAATCACCCCAGACAATAATGTAATCCCCTTCTTGGCTTGTTGATCCAGTAGCATAAGTAGCTCAAATTGACCAGATTACAGTCTTAACTTCCATTTCAGTTGAATCATTGTTGTTTCTCCTAGAGGAAGTACTCCCCGTTTTGGAACTAAAACCTGTAGACCAGCAGAGCTCAGGGTCTCAGGGACAGGAAGCAAAAATTTTCCTAGTGGATCACTAGGGGTAATAGTGAGTGGTACCACTCCCATTTCCACCCCTTGGTTCCTGGACCCATGGATCCTGGCTATGGGAGAAACAGCACCATACAGTGGATGCTGATTCAGAGCATACACAGCTTCCTGGAGAACATTACCCTAGCCTTTCAAGGTATTGCCACCTAGTTGGCACCGTAACTGAGTTTTCAAAAGGCCATTCCACAGTTCTATCAATCCAGTTGCTTCTGGATGATAGGGAACATGGTAAGACCAGAGAATTCCATGAGCATGTGCCCATTCCCACACTTCATTTGCTGTGAAGTGTGTTCCTTGATCAGAAGCAATAATGTGTGGAATAACATGATGATGAATGAGGCATTCTATAAGCCCACAGATGGTAGTTTTGGCAGAAGCATTGTGGGCAGGGAAAGCAAACCCATATCCAGAATATGTACCTATTCCAGTTAGAACAAATCATTGCCCCTTCTATGAAGGGGGTGGTCCAGTGTAATCAACCTGCCACCATGTAGCTGGCTGGTCACCTCAGGGAATGGTGTCATATCGGGGGCTGAGTGTGGGCCTTTGCTGCTGGCAGATTGGGCACTCAGCAGTGGCTGTAGCCAAGTAAGCCTTGGTGAGTGGAAGTCCATGTTGCTGGGCCCATGCATAACCTCCATCTCTACTACCATGACCACTTTGTTCATGAGCCCATTGGGCAATGACAGGAGTTGCTGGGGAAAGAGGCTGACTGATATCCACAGAATGGGTAATCTTATCCACTTGATTATTAAAACCTTCTTCTGCTGAAGTCACCCTCTGGTGTGCATTTACATGGGACATAAATATGTTCATGTTTTTAGCCCACTCAGAAAGGTCTATCCACATACTTCTTCCCCAGACCTCTTTGTCACTGATTTTCCAATTATGGTCTTCCCAAGTCCCTGACTATCCAGCTAAACTATTAGCAACAGCCCATGAGTCAGTATACAAATGCACCTCTGCTCAGTTTTCCTTCCAAGCAAAATGAACAACCAGGTGCACTGCTCAAAGTTCTGCCCACTGGGAGGATTTTCCCTCACCACTGTCCTTCAAGGACACCCCAGAAAGGGGTTGTAGTGCTGCAGCTATCCACTTCCGGGTGGTACCTGCATATCGTGCTGAACCATCTGTAAACCAGGCCTGAGTTTTCTCTTCCTCAGTCAATTCACTGTAAGGAACTCCCCAAGAGGCCACAGCTTTGGTCTGGGAAAGAGAAGGTAATGTGGCAGGAGTGGAGACCATGGGCATTTGAGCCACTTCATGTAACTTACTTGTACCTTCAGGACCTTCTCTGGTCCTATCTCGAATATACCATTTCCATTTTACAATAGAGTGCTGCTGTGCATGCCCAACTTTATGGCTTGGTGGGTCAGACAACACCCAGCTCATGATAGGCAAGTCAGGTCTCATGGTAACTTGGTAGCCCATGGTTAAGCATTTAGTCTTTACTAATGCCCAGTAGCAGGCCAAAAGCTGTTTCTCAAAAGGAGAGTAGTTATCTGCAGCAGATGGTAAGGATTTTGCTCCAAAATCCTAAGGGTCTGCATTGTGATTTTCCTATAGGGGCCTGGCAAAGGCTCCAGACAGCATCTCTATTTGCCACTGACACTTTCAGCACCATTGGATTTGCTGGATCATATGGCCCAAGTGGCAGAGCAGCTTGAACAGCAGCCTGGACTTGTTGCAGAGTGTGTTAGTTAGATTCAGTTGTCAACTTGGCCAGGTGAGCATACCTAGTCTTGTTGCTGCGGACATAAGCCAATGGTACATGAACCTCATTTGTTGCTAATTACATCTGCAGTTGGCTAGGAGGCGTGTCTGCTGCAATGAGTGATGTTTGACTTATTTGGCTGGTGCTTAAATGAGAGAACGCAACGTAGCACAGCCTAAGCAGCTTGGCATTCCTCATCTCAGCACTTGCAGCTCAGCCCAGGCCTTTGGAGATGGAGAAAGAAATCACCCTGGGAAAGTTGTTGGAACCCAGGGGCCTGGAGAGAAGACCAGCAGAGACCATCCTGTGCCTTCCATGTAAGAAAGAACCTCAGTGGAAAGTTAGCTGCCTTTCCTCTGAAGAACTAACAAAATAAATCCCCTTTTATTAAAAGCCAGTCCATCTCTGGTGTGTTGCATTCCAGCAGCTAGCAAACTAGAACACAGAGCCTCCTCTTGTTAAGGTCCCCATTCAAAGTTAGCAGCTTTTCTGGTCACTCGATAAATGGGCCAGAGTAGCACACCCAAATGAGGAATATGCTGTCACCAAAATCCAAAGAGACCAACTAGGTGTTGTGCATCTTTTTTGGTCATAGGAGGGGCCAGATGCAGCAACTTATCCTTCACCTTAGAAGGGATATCTCAACATGCCCCACTCCACTGGACACCTAGAAGTTTCACTGAGGTAGAAGACCCCTGTATTTTTGTTAGATTTATCTCCCATCCTCTGACACGCAAATGCCTTACCAGTAAGTCTAGAGTAGTTGCTATTTCTTGCTCATTAAGTCCAATCAACATGATATCATCAATATAATGGACCAGTGTGATGTCTTTTGGGAGGGAGTAATGATCAAGGTCCCTGTGGATAAGATTATGACATAGGGTTGGAGAGTTGATATACCCCTGAGGTAGGACAATGAAAGTATATTGCTGACCTTGCCAGCTGAAAGCAAACTGTTTCTGGTGGTCCTTACTAATAGCTATTGAGGAAAAAGCATTTGCCAGATCAATAGCTGCATACCAGGTACCAGGGGATGTATTGATTTGCTCAAGCAATGATACCACATCTGGAAGAGCAGCTGCAATTGGAGTTACCACCTGGTTGAGCTTACGATAATCCACTGTCATCCTCCAAGACCCATCTGTTTTCTGCACAGGCCAAATAGGAGAGTTGAATGGGGATGTGTTGGGAATCACCACCCCTGCATCCTTCAAGTCCTTAAGAGTAGCAGTAATCTCTGCAATCCCTCCAGGAACCGGTATTGCTTCTGATTTACTATTTTACTAGGTAGGGGCAGTTCTAGTGGCTTCCACTTGGCCTTTCCTACCATAATAGTCCTCACTACATGAGTTAGAGAGCCAATGTGGGGATTCTGCCAGTTGCTCAGTATATCTATACCAATTGTGAATTCTGGAACTGGGGAAATAACTACAAAATGGTCTGGGGGCCCACTGGACCCATCGTGAGACAAACCTGAGCTAAAACTCCATTGATCACCTGATCCTCATAAGCCCCACTCTGACTGGTGGACCAGAATGACGTTTTGGGCCCCCCGGAATTAATGTCACTTCTGAACCAGTGTCTAATAATCCCCAAAATGTCTGATCACTTCCTTTTCCCCAGTGCACAGTTACCCTGGTAAAAGGCTGTCAGTCTCCTTGGGGAAGGCTTGGAGGAAGGTTAATGGTATAAATTTGTGGCAGTGTAACAGGGTTCTCCTCCAAAGAGATCTGGCCCCCCTTCATTCAAGGAGCTCTGGGTCTATAAACTGTCTCAAGTCTGGAAATTGACTAAGGGGACGTGATTCTGTGTTTTTGTAATTCAGGTTAGACTTCTGTTCACTTGACCTAGAACTCTTTTGTTTATACAACTCAAACAAGAATTTAGTAGACTGTCCTTCTATTGTATTTCTAGGTACCCCATGATTTACTAGCCAATGCCACAAATCTCTGTGAGTCATATAATTTTGATGCCTGCTTTGAGTTTGCTGTCTATTATAATAGCCACGTCTACCCTGTCTTTGGCGATTAAGTGCTACCACCTGGCTTCTGCCAACTCGGGATCCTGTCATCCCCATTGTGTTTAAGGATTCCAGCTCAGTGACAGAAGTTCCTACAGTAATATCTGACCTGAAGAGAAGTGCAACCACAGAGCTCTTCAGGGATGATGGTGCTAGTCTCACAAATTTATTTCTCACTGTTCTGGTAAAAGGTGCATCCTCTGGACATTCCTGGGGTGTAAGAACAGGATTTGCATGGTAAATCCACTCTAACATTCCAATCTCTCTAAGCCTCTGGATCCCCTCATCTACATTATACCAGGGCAGTTCTGGCATTTCAACCTCAGGAAATGTTGACCACTTTTTGATCCATGTTTCAACCAACCATTCAAACAAACTGTTGATACCTTTTCTAACTCCTCAAGCTATAACATTGAATGTAGAATCTCTGCTTAGTGGGCCCATATCAATAAATTCAGCCTGATCCAGCCTTATATTCCTCCCACCATTATCCCACACCCTTAAAATCCATTGCCACACATATTCCCCTGATTTCTGTCAATATAAATTGGAAAACTCACACAGTTCTTTTGGAGTATAATGTACCTCCTCATATGTGATACTTTGTACCTCACTTTTAGGGGCCTGTTGGGACCTTAGTCTAGTTATAGGACTGAAAAAAATGAGGGGTGGTGGGGGTGGGTCGTGAAAAGAATTAGAAATATCTTACAAGCCATTTGCTTCAGAGCCTTCATTTACAATTTCATCTGGTGAAACAGGATTAATCACTCTAGGGCTAATCCCTTCAGGAGAAGTTTGGGTGGCCTACTCCTCAAGGCAGGCTGGAGGTGGGGCTGTTATGTCCTCAGGGCAAACTGTTACAGGGTTATCTAAAGAAGACTTAGCATGACCTAGGGTTTCAACCTCACCCCCGACATCATTATCAATCCATATGTGACCATCTCATTTTTCAGGGTCCCACTCCTTTCCAATCAATGCCCTCACTTTAACGGCAGACACCATGAAACAATGAGATTTCAGTTAAAGTTGTTAAGTTGCTACTCTAACAATAAGATTCTGAGTCTGATTTTCAGACATCTCAAGTCTACAGCTACAGGAAATAAGATTTTCCTTCAGGATACTCATAGAAACGTCTAAATCTGTCAGACAGCACTTAAGCTTCTCGCTTGAAGCCTTAAGCCCATCCCTTTCACTCCTTAATGTAGCCAGTGTATCTAATAACAACCAGCCAACATCTCTATACCTCTTATTTCTACAAAACTCTGTAAAGGTGTCAAAAACATTATCCCCCAGAGGCTGGCTTCGTACAAGTGAAGCATTAGGAGAATCAAATGGTGATATTTTGACTATCTCTTTTGCCAACTCACTCCATGGATTGAGAGTGTCATTCTGATTATGGGAATCAGAGTCCTTAGTGCCTTTGAGTCCAGTCAGAGTAGAAAACCATTCATAAAAACCCATTTTTAAGATTCTGTTTCTTAAGAATCACTCATGGTACCAAGATGTGTTATTTAGAATTTTCTAGAGAAACAGAATCAGCAGGGAACACTTGCAAATATAAAATTTATAAAAGTGTCTCACGTGACCACAGGAATGAAGAGTCCAAATCCACAGGGCAGGCTGTGAAGCCGATGACTCCGATGGAGGGTCTGGATGAACTCCGCAGGAGAGGCTCACCAGCCAAAGCAGGAATGGGGCCTGTCTCCTCTGAGTCCTCCTTAAAAGGCTTCCCATGATTAGATTTAGCATCACTAATTGTAGAAGACACTCCCCTTTGGCTGATTACAAATGGAATCAGCTGTGGATGCAGCTGACATGTTCATGATCCAATTCTATGAAATGTCCTCATTGCAACAGACAGGCCAGCGCTTGCCCAACCACACAAACAGGTACCACCACCTGGCCAAGTTGACACATGAACCTGACCATGACACATAATATCATATCATCTGCAAATAATGAAAGTTTTACTTCTTCCTTTCCAATTTGGATGCCTTTTTTTTATTTGGTGTTAGTTCTTTTGGAATGTTTGATAAAATTCCCCTATGAAGCCTTCTGTCCCTGGGCTTTTCTTTGTAGGAAGATTTTTGATGACTGATTGAATCTCTTTACTTGTGATAGATTTGTTGAGATTTTCTATTTCTTCCTGAGTCAGTGTAGCTTATTTGTGTATTTCCAGGAATTTTTCCATTTCATCTAAGTTGTCTAGTTTGTTGGAATATAGTTGTTCATAGCATCCTCTTATGATTTCTTTTATTTCTTCAGGGTCTGTGGTAAGGCACCTCTTACTTCTGATTTTGTGTATTTGCATCCTCTCTTTTTCTTTGTCAGTCCTGCTCATGACCCATCAATTTTATTGATTTTCTCAAAGAACCAACTTTTGATTTTACTGATTCTTTCTGTTGTTCTTTTGTTCTCTCATTCATTTAACTCTGCTTTAATCTTTGTTATTTCTCTTCTTCTATTTGCTTTGGGGTTAGTTTGCTGTTCTTTCTCAAGTTCCTCCTCCCAAGGTTAAGTCCTTGATTTTTGCTCTTTCTTGTTTTTTTAATGTAGGCATTTAGGGCAATAAATTTCCTTCATAGCACAGCCTTTACCACATCCCATAAGTTCTGATAGTTGTATTCTCATTTTCATTCATCTCCAGATAGCTACTGATTTCTGTAGCAATTTCTTCTTTGACCCACTGGTTGTTTAAGAGTGTGTTATTTAATCTCCATATATTTGTGAATGTTCTCATTCTTTAGTGGTTATTGAGATCCAGCTTCATTTTATTGTGATCAGAGAAAGTGCTTTGAATAATTTCAATGTTTTTAAATTCATAAAGCCCTGTTTTATGTCCCAGCATATGACCTATCCTGGAGAATGTCCCATGAGCACTAGAGAAGATCTATATCCTTGTATTTCAGGGTACAATGACCTGTATATGTCTGTTGGGTCTAATTCATTTATCAAGTTGTTTAACTTCTCCATTTCCTTGTTGATCTTCTGTCTGGTTGTTCTATCTATATAGGAGAGAGGTTTGTTGAAATCTCCTACTATTATTGTTGAAAATTCTATCGCTCCCTTCAGTTTAGCCAATGTCTGTCACATGTACTTTGGAGCTCCTTGGTTCAGAGCATGAACATTTATGATTGTTATATCTTCTGGGTGAATTGTCCCTTTAATGAATATATAATGTCCTTTTTTGTCTCTTATGATGTATTTATATTTAAAGTCTATTTTGTCCAATATTAGTATAGCTGCTCCTGCTTTCTTTTGGTTACAACTTGCATGGAACAGCTTTTTCCATCCTTTTACTTTCAATCTATTTGTATCCTTGTGTCTAAGATGAGTCTCTTGTAAGCAGCATATAGCAGGATTATATTTCTTAATCTATTCTTCCAACCTCTATCTTTTAATTGGTAAATTTAGTCCATTAACATTCAAAGTTATTACTTAAAAGGCATTTCTTGAATCCATCATCTTATCTTTTTTATTTTACTTGTCAGATCTATATATTCTTTTCCCTCTTTCTCTTTTTATCCTTTACATTACCCTTACTGGTACTCTTCAATTCTGTGCCCTCCTCCAGACCTCCCTCTCCTGTCATTTTTTTCAACTGGCAGAACTCCCTTAGTATTTCTTGTAGGGGTAGTCTCTTGTTGACAAATCTTTCAGGATTTGTTTGTCTGTGAAGATTTTAATCTCTCCCTCAGTTTTGAAGGACAGTTTGGTTGAGTACAGAATTCTTGGCAGGAAGTCTTTCTCTTTCAGGATCTTAAATACATCATACCACTGTCTTCTCACCTCCAGGGTGCTAGTTGAGTAGTCTGAACTCAGTCTTATGTGGTTTCCCTTGTATGTAGTAGATTGTTTTTCTCTTGTCACTTTCAGAATGTTCTGCTTCTCTTCAACATTTGACAGACTGATTAGTATGTTTCTTGTGGAAGGCCTATTTGGAGTTTGTTGGGCTTCTTTGACTCGTATATTTATGGTCTTTATAAGGGTTGGGAAGTTTTCCCCCACTATATCCTCAACTACTTTTCCTAGCCCTTTACTCCTCTCTTCTCCTTCTGGGACACCAATGATTCTTATATTTGTGTGCTTTGCTTTGTCTATCATTTCCCTGAGATCCAATTCAAAATTTTCTGTCTTTTTTGCCATTTGCTGTTTTGAGTGTTCTAAATCAGTTATTCTGTCCTCTGTATCGCTTATTCTTTCTTCTGCGTAGAGCTCAGAAGGGCCAGGGTGAGGTGTATGATACTATGGGGTGGGGGGGGGAGGCAAGAGTACCCTAGGTATGGAGGTATGCACCTGCAGCCTTTATATGCTGGTAACAGCCTGCAGGGAGCAGGGAGGGGAGGTAATGCTCAGGAGGGTTACAGGAGAGGTGAGTTGGGCTGCATTTGGGGTGGGGGTTTGGGGCAGGTATGTGCACTGGGGGGGCAGGGGTGCTTGAAGCACAGGGAGTGTGGGCAGGTGACGGGTTCAGGTGCATGAGGTGTGGGGTGAGTCGCAGGTCACGGGGCTGTGCTGATGAGGGTAGCACGTTCAAGGAACTTGACTTGACTTACTTGCTAGTCCCTGTCTCCCCATCCATGTACTCCTGTGGGCTCTGTGCTTCTGCAACAGGTTCCACCTTTCTGCTTCTCACTTCCTCAGCTTTTGCAACCAGGGCTGCCCTATGTGGTGCAGAAGGCTCTCCCAGGTCAGTTGCACTCTTGAATTGCTGTTTCAGTCACCCTCCCATCCCTTCTCTAACTTTTCCTTGGAGCAGGGCTGAACTCCATCTACCCTATTTTGCCATCTTCCTGGAACTCAATTGATTCCTTTCTGGCAGAATTAACAAACTAATACAGGAAGCATCTTCAGGACCTTGTTTTAAGGAATACTTTCTTTGTGTAAAGAAAGTATTTTCTTTAAAAATAAGAAGATAAACCAACCAATTCAGTGGTTTTGATGCTCCTTTATAACTTATTGATAACAGAGCTGACCATTGGAAGGGCTCCTGGATAAAAAGACTCTAATTTGCTTTTCTTTTTTAAAAATGTTTGTTCTAATGCCATATACACAATATAAAATTTTCCTTTTAAACACATTCAAGCATATAATTCAATGCTGTTGATTATATTAACAATGTTGTGCTACCATCACCACCATCCATTACCAAAAACTTTTCCATCATCCAAGATAGAAACTGCACATTTTAAGACTTAACTCCTTATTCCCTACCCCCCAGCCCAGCCCCTGTTAACCTATATTCTACATTCTATTGGTTTTCTTATTCTAATTATTTTAGATTGGTAAAAATCATAAAATTTGTACTTTTATGTATGGCTTATTTCACGCTACATGATGTTTTCAAGTTTCACCCTTGTTGTTGCATGTGTCCAAATTTCATTCCTTTTTACCACTCTATGCATGTACAAGATTTTGCTAATTCATTCATCAGTTGATGGACACAGAGTTGCTTCCACCTTTTGGCAATTGTGAACAATGTCACTATGAATATCAGTGTGCAAACATCAGATCTTAAGTCCCTGCTTTCAGTTCTTTTGGGTGTATACCTAGAAGTTGGATTGCCAGGTCATATGGTAATTCTATATTTAATTTTCTGAGGAGCCACTGAAATTGTCTTCCATAGCAGCTGCATCAGTTTACATTTCCACCAACCATGAATGAGTGTTCTTATCTCTCCACATCCTCTCCAACTGTTGTAATTTTCCATTTTCTTAATAGTGGCCATTCTAGTGTGTGTGAAGTGGTATCCTACTGTGGGTTTTGATTTGCATTTCCCTAATGGCTGCTGATGTTGAGGATCTTTTCTTATGCTTTTTGGCCATCTCTATTTCTTCTTTGGGAAAATGTCTAAGGTCTTTTGCCCATTTTTGAAATTATGTTGTTTGTCTCTTTGTGGTTGAGTTGAAGCATTTCTTTATATATTCAGGATATTAAACCTTTTTTTTTTAATTTGCATATGGGCAGGAGGCACCGGGGATCGAACTCCAGACCTCCAGCACGGCAGGTCGGAGCTCTGCCTGCTGAGCCACGGCAGCCGCCCCAGGATATTAAACCTTTATCAGTTATGTGGCTCCCATATATTTTCTCCCTTTTATTTTCAGATAAATTGCTGGAATGCACAAAAGTTTTTAATCTTGATGAATTCCCATTTATCTATGTCTTTTTTCATTTTCTGTTCCTTCATATGTTTTCTTTGGGAGTAAATTCAAAGAAAGTATTGCTTAAAACAAGGTCCTGAAGATGCTTCCTGTATTAGTTTGTTAATACTGCCAGAAAGGAATATACAAGAAATGGAACAATTTTAAAAAGGGAATTTAATAGCTACAGGTTTACAGTTATAAGGCCATGAAAATGCCCAAATTAAGGCACCAATAAGAGTTTTCCTTCAGTCAGGAAAGGCTGATGCAGTCCGGAACACCTCTAACAGCTGGGAAGGTATGTGACTAGCATTTGCTGGTCCTTGTTCCCAGTTCCGTTGCTTCCAGCTTCTGATGCTGCTGGTTTCCTCTCAAAGCATCTGTGGGCCTTCAATTAGCTCCTCCAGAACACAACTTTGAGTTCTGGCTTGTTAGCATCTCATGGGAAGGCACATGGTGATATCTCCTGGGCTCTGCCCCTTTCTGGGCATCTGCTTTCTCTGTTGGCATTCCCAAGCATCTCCAAACATCCATGTCTCTGTCAGCTCTGAAGCAACTGTTCCCCAAACATCTGCATTTGAGGTTTCTCCAAAATGTTTCCTCTATTAAAGCACTCTAGTAAAGTAATCAAGACCCACCCTGAATGGGTGGAGTCACATCTCCATCTAATCAAAAGGTCGCATCCACAATTGAGTGCACCACATCTCCATGGAAGTAATCCAATCAGAGCTTGAACCCTAAACAATGGGTCTGGCCTCAGGAGATTGGACCAGGATTTGAATATGGCTTTTCTGAGGTATATAATAGTTTCAAACAGACACACTTCCTTATGTTTTCTTTTAGAAGTTTTATTGTTCTGGCCCTTATATTTTGGTTTTTAACCCATTTTTGAGGTGATTTTTTAAATAAGATATGAAGTAAGGGTCCACCTTCATTCTTTTGCATATGAGCATTCAGTTTTCCTAACACCATTTGTCAAAGAGACTGTTCTTTCCCAATTGAGTAGTCTTTGCCAATTGATTTTTTATAATAGTGCCAAGTACACTTAGTGTGAAAAGAATAGGTTCTTCAACAAATGGTGCTAGGAAAACTGGATATCCAAAAAAATGAAAGTGGACCATACCTCACACTTTATACAAAAATTTACTTAAAATGGATCAAATGCCTAAATATAAGAACCAAAACCTTACAATTCCCACAGGATCAGGGTCTAGGATCCAAGCACATTTTTTGACAGTTTTAATTATACACCATACAATCCATCCTACGTGTACAATCAATGACTCTAGGCATAATCACATAGTTAAACAGTCACAACTACAATCAATATGAGCATGTTCTTGTTTCTTCTGAAAAAAATCACATATCCCTTATATTTCCCTATTATTGATGTTGAGCTTTGGTTTAGTGCCTTTGTTACAATTAATGAAATAATATTACAATATTACTGTTAACTATAGACCTTAGTTTCCATTAATAGTATTTTCCCATATACCACCCTATTATTAACATCTTATAATAGTAACGTTTGTTTGTTCTAGTTCATGTAAGAACTTTCTTATATTGTATAACTAACTACCATCATCATCTACTCTGTGCTTCACCCAAGCATGCCTTTTGTGCTGACTCAATCTCCAACAGGTCCCATCTTTTTTATTGGGTCTGTTTCTGGGCTCTCTGTTCTTTTTTTTAGTTTTGTGTCCTTTTTTTTCACATGGACAGGCACCGGGAATCAGCATGGCAGGCAAGAACTCCTCCACTGCACCACCATTGCCCATCCTAGTTTTGTGTCCTTTTAATAAACACACTTGCATAGTTAAAAATTACAATTTTATAAAAATAGAAACAAATTATCTCATGCCAAGTGTGGCCAGCATTTGCACAATCTCAATACCTTTAATACTATAGTTTTCAAGATGCACAAAATTAAATTTTAAAGGGAAAAATAGCATTTTGTAACAACAATAATTAATTACATTACAGTAGCATCAGAACAACATCTAATAATGCTTCTTTAGATAAGAGTCTTTCACCATTTCCACTATAGGTTCTATTTATGAGAACTTACACTTTATAAAATTCATTCTAATAAAACTTGGCAAGTAAAGCATTGGGCAAGAATTGGCCTCTCTTTCTCTATTTTTCTTCTCCTAGTTTCTTTATTTTGATCTATCAATATTCATATTGTATTTTAAAGCTGTAAAATGGCACTTATTTTTTAATAGTTGCATTCTTTTAAAATGATTTTTCAAGGTAAAGTTCTAGAGAAATTATGTAATGGACAGGGTTGATTTAAAATTTCAAATTTTCTAAAAATCAGTTTTCGTTTTACAGCTAGTTTTTTCATTGTTGGAAAAAACCCATCAGGTTTAATCACATGCTTTAAAAATGATTACTCATATTGTAATCTTTAAACAGGTAGGAGAAGCTTAGCCTACTTATAATTATGCCTAAGAGTCACCCCCAGAGGCCTCTTTTGTTGCTCAGATGTGTCCTCTCTTTCTAAGACAACTCTGCAGGTAAACCCACTGCCATGACTCCCAGTGGTGTAAATCTCCATGGCTATGTGGGGCATGGCTGCTGGGGTATGAGCCAGGACCCAGCATCATGGGATTGAGAAAATCTTCTTGACCAAAAGGGGGAAGAGAGAAATGGGGCAAAATAAAGTTTCAGTGGCTGAGATAGAGCAGACAGAGTCAAGAGGTTATCCTGGCTGTTATTCTTATGCATTATATAGCTATCCCTTTTTAGTTTATGGTGTATTGGAGAGGCTGGAGGGAAGTACCTGCAACTGTTGCACTGTGTTCCAGCAGCCATAATTCTTGAAGATGATTGTATAACTATATAGCTTTTACAATGTGACCTGTGACAGTGAAAACCTTCTGTTTTATGCTCCCTTTATCCAGGATATGGACAGATGAGTTAAAAATAAATAAATAATAGAAAGGATGTAAGGGGTAAAAAAATTGGGTAGATTGAAATACTAGTGGTCAATGAGGGGGGGGTAAAGGGTATGGGATGCATGAGTTTTTTTTTCTGGAGTGATTCAAATGTTCTAAAAATGATCATGGTGATGAATACACAACTATGTGATAATATTGTGAGCAGTTGATTGTATACTTTGGATGGACTGTATGTGCATAAAGATATCTCAATAAAATATTATTTAAAAACATAGGTGTTTTGATTCTTTACCTTCTATGTAGTTCAGATTTATTCAGTTTTACTTCCATTTTAAAATTTTAAGTTCCTAATATATTCTTTCCTTCTAATGTTGCTTTCTAAGCAAAATTAAAACTGCCATTCATGCTGAATGAGGAAGAGAACATGTGGCTGGATACTATGTATTGCAGTAATATTATGAAGGACTTAGGTTATTATGTGTCATACAATTTCCTTTCTTTGCATCTTTCTCTAAAATAGATGGCAAAATACCTATACCAAGAGTGGCATTTCAATAAATACAGTAAATTTATTTTCCAGACCAACACTAAATATGCTGGTATATGATTTAATAATAGGTATCTGATGAATACATTATTTTCAAATTGATTATGAATGCTAAACTCTATTCAAATGTCATTCCTAACAATCTCTATTTATCAATGTAAAAGGAAAACAATTTCAACTATAAAAATACCTTTGAAATAATCTGTCACTGTATTAAACAAATCCAAATTAAAAATTACAAAGAAAAAATGTTATGCCAAATTATGTGGCTAATTAACAGTGGTTTGATGTCTAACCACAGGGTTTAAAATGGATTTAAAGTATCTGTACTTAATCTGACCCCAACTAAAAGGGAAAAAGCAGAAAGTTCAGAAAATACAAGGCAAGATTAGGCAATCTACAGAATTTAGGGAGTCAGTTAAATTCACAAGGACTCAATCTCCTCTAATGGCTGTAGGAAAATCTGTTATTTCACTTGTAAAATTATACTATTGCTTTCCTACCGATGTCATATTTCATTAAAGTATCATGATGGTGTCAAATGCTAACAAGTGAGATGGTCTAATATTTAGAAATCCCCACCCCACTAAGCACACACATGTATCACCATACAGCCAATAATGTGAAGCATTTTGGAACACAGACATTTGAACTTGGTGATTATGCCACTTTGAATCTGTTGTGTACCCCAGAACAGCCAAGTCCTTTAATCCTCATTTGGTGTTGCTGAGTGGGAGCTTTTTTATTCTTTCCATGGAGATTTGACCCACCCAAGTGTGGGTGGTAACTTTTGATTAGCTGTTTTCCATGGAGACACGTCTCCACCCATTGAAGATAAAGTTGCTTACTGGATGGAGCTTTGAAGAGGAAACATTTTGGAAAAAGATACAGAGCCCAAGCAGCCAGAGACCTTTGGAGACAAGGAATGGAAATGCCCCCAGGGGAGCTTCATGAAAGAAGCTGGAGAGAAAGCTTTCAGAAGTCGCCATGTTCACCGTGTGCCTTTCCAGTTGAGAGAGAGACCCAGAACATCATCCACCTTCTTGAGCCAAGGTATCTTTCCTTGGATGCCTTAGATTAGACATTTCTATACCCTTGCTTTAATTTGGACATTTTCACAGCCTTAGCACCTGTAAACTTGCAACTTAATAAATTCCCCTTGTAAAAAGCCATTCTGTTTCTGGTATATCACATTCAAGCAGCTTGCAAACTAGACAGTGATGTTTTAACTAAACTGTTGATTCTTTATCAAGTGTTGTAAAGTTAAGGTTTAGGCCAAATGTGACTGAAATAACAATTCATTCATAACTTTTAGGCACATTAACATAAATATTGCACAAAATATGCCTCTAACTTAGAGTTGGAAGTATAAAAACATTCCTTGTCACAGCTCACAAGGAATCTTGTGAGTTTAAATGCCCCTGAAGCAGGCACACAGAACCTAGTCAAGGATATACTAAAGTGAAGGAAAAGTGTGTGAGAGCTGGCATTCTATGTCTGTGAAGCTTTTGAGGCTAGAAGATTGATTTTTCCAGCCATAGTTCTCTGGCTATTATCTGTTCTTCAATTACATTGGCTATTTTAGCATAGGATTTTACTTCTTTTCCTTGCATGGAAAACACTTTAAAGATTATACACATCCTTTTAAACTAGTAAAGGTGAGTGTACTTTGGTGAAACAAAATGGAGTTTTAATAGACAGTATTAAGCCATATTTGAAAATCAATAAAAGTTTATGCAGTTTAAAATGTTTACAAACTGCAGGGCAATGTACTATTTATAAATGTCAAAGTATTATCAGAAAAAGTGTACATACAATCACGGAGTCATTTCCTCATAGAGTTCTTTCAGAAGAAATAAATTCTATTCTTTTAATCTAAGTCTTTTCTATATCTGCACAATAGCTGACTGACTTAATTAGAACTACAAGCTAATATATCTTACTATCTGGGAAGAAAAATTCCTCTTTGTGGCTTTTTGTTTGTTTAACTATTTGTTCGTTTAAAATAATTTTGGCTTCTGGGATCTTTACTCTATACTGCATCTTCTATCCATGAACTACTCTTCATTTATTCAGGTCTTCTGTTTATATTCTTCAGTATCATTTTATGCCCTTTTTTTCCTCTAAAGTTCTTATACATCCTTGACAATGTTAATAGCTATGTACTATTGTGAATGTTTTTCTGTCATTTTATTTATTTAGCTATTGCTGACATATATAAATATAATTGCTTTTGTTTGATAATTTTATGTCTTCTAATTTCTGCTTTTTTGTTATTTCCAATATTTTTCCTGTAAATGCTCTTGAATGCTCTCTACTGATATGACCTATAGTAATGAGAACAGTTTTCTCTTTTTTTCAAGTCTGCACCCCTCATATTTCTGTTTGGACTGGGAAGACTTCCAGGACAATGCTGGCTAATGGGAGTGAAGGCAGCCACCTGCCTTTTCTCCCTGCCTTTGAGAGAATATGCTAATTCTGCTTCACTATTTAAGAATAGCAGGGTTTTGACAGATAATCATTACCAGGATATCCTAAAGGTTTTGATGGATAATCTTTGTCAATATAAAGAATATGCTAATAGTTACATCATGTTAAAACTGTGAATAAGTGTTGAGTTTTATCAAATGATAGGTAATCACATGGATATAATCCATGGATGCAGTGAATTCTCTTAATATGAACCTGTTCTCTTCTTCCTATTCCTGGAACCTAATTCTATTTATATGCCTTATCATTTATTTTGTTCCATACACTGGGTATCTTTGTATTGTCCTTTCTGAACAAAATGGGCTATACAAAGACTTGAATTCCTTTCTAATGATAGAGTCTTCATATGATCAGATGATTCACAAAAATAACTTTAAAATGTTTAATAGCAATAGCAATTTAACCTCCCTCTTTAAAAAATTTTTGAAAAACATGGAGAGTTAAATAATGAAAAATGTGAAAACTCACATTTCCCACTACAGAACAGAGACATGATTCCCCAAATCCACAGGCTTCCTTCCACTGAGACCAAGAGAAAGTACCCACAAGGGTATTACAGCAAATCAGGGAAGGAGAGCTTTGGGGTATAAAAATGCCCTTTTCAGGTGATGGTAGCTCATTTTTGGGATTATAAAAAATAGTAACATACTGTAGGTGAATGTGGTTGATAGTGGTTGTTTAAAGTCATGTATGTAAATATATGCTTTCATGAGCCACTATAAATGAAAAAAATAATAGAAGGATATATGGGGAAAACATATCTATTGCAAACTGTGGTGCATAGTTAACAGTAATATTTTAATATCTTTCATCAATAGTAACAAATGTTACTACATCAATACTATGGGTCAATAATGGTGGTGGGGGATAAGGGGCATAGGATGATTTGGATTTTATTGATTTTATTCTTATTTCTGCTTTGGAGTAATTAAAATGTTATGAAATTGATCATGGGGATGTATGCATGACTATGTGCTGATACTATGTTCTGTGAGCCAGTGATTGTACACTTCAGATGGTTTCTATGGTGTGTAACTTCATCTCAATATAATTTTTAAAAAATTTAAATGCTCTTTTTAGAAGCAAAGTACCAGGCATTCATGTTGAATTGGGGTATTTAATCTGAATTGAGAAGTTCACTATTATAGAAGTAGGAACATAAGTAGGAACATTAGGTTCATGATCCTTCGCATAGAATGTTTTTAAAAATCCCCAAAGTGAGAGCATATATTCATCCCCTTTTGGAGGAGGCTGATACTTTCCTGCACCAACATCAACTCTGTTCTTCTTCTTCAATGACTGGATAATAATTGTTAGCTATGTGATGGTTTGGCACTCTGTGCCCAAGAAAAACATGTTCTTAAACTTAATCCATTCCTGTGGGTAAAAACCAACTTTAAGTAGGACCTTTTGATGAGGCTACTTCAGTTAAGGGGTGGCCCAGACCAAAAAGGATGGATCTTAAACCTATTACTGGAGTCCTTAATAAGCAGAATGAAACTGAGATAGAGAGAGAGAAATTGAGAAGGAGCAGCCAGAAGCTGAACATCAACAGAACCTGGAAGAGAAGGGAGAGACCAGGAGATACCACCATATGCTCTGTCATGTGACAAACTAAGGATGAGGGATTGCCAGCAGCCAGGCCCAGAATGCCAATATCTTCAAGGAAGAAAACACTGCCTTGTAATATCTTAATTTGGACTTTTTCCAAATAAGGCATGGCCCAAATCAGTCAGGGTAGGTCTTAATCCTATTACTAGAGTCTTTATAAGAAAAATTAAATTCAGACAGATGGAGAAAAACATGAAAAGCAAGAGCCGAAGGTCAGCAGAATCCAGAAGAGAAAAGAGAGGCCATGGGAGGCCGCCATGAGCATTGCCATGTGACAGAGAAGCCCAGGACCCAGGTCACTGGCAGCCAGCCCCAGAATGCCAGTCTTCAGGAAGAACGCCTCGCCTTGGTGATGCCTTGATTTGGACTTTCTCTTAGTCTCAAAACCATGAGCTAATAAAGTCCACTGTTCATGCCAACTCTTTCCATGGTATTTGCTTGAGCAGAACTAAAACAGCTATGCACATCACTGGTCAGAATAAAGACTGTATTTCCCACCCTCCTTTGCAGAGTGGTGTGACCTTGTTAAATTATAGCAATAAGATTTGCATGGAAGTATTGTGTGGGACTTCTGGAAAAGCTGCCTAAAGGAAGCTGACTCGGTTTAGAGGAGTCTCTGTTTTGCTTTTCTACTTTTCCTTCTTTCTCTAGCTGCAGGGTAGAAGTGATGACTGTACCTCCATTTGCTGTCCTGGACCATGAAATGAGAATGGAGCCTTTGCACTTGGAGAGTGGAGTGGAAATGTGTGAGATTGGGTGCCTGGTGATACCCTAGACATACATACCAGCCTTGACATTATTTTATCTGATAGAAATAAACTTAATCTTGTTTAAGCCACTTTTTTTCTGTTATAAACAGCAGGACCTAATCCTAATTTACACACATCATAAATTGAATATCCATAGCCTTGCCTCACCACTTTCAAGCTATCTTAAGAGAAAATGACAAGCAATAGACAGTTTGCAAACTGGAGCTTTGAGAAAAGGTCAATGGGTCTTAGATAACTGGTGAAGAAAGTCAAGGATAATTTCTTCATACCATATTAAGATAAAGAGATGGTCTAGATTTGAGAGTCCTTTTAAAAATGTTTCAGTTGAGTTCGATGTATTAAAAAAATGTTTTAATGCCTGCCCATGTATAAAAAAAAGTTTTAATTGAAAAGAATGGCAACTATTCAAAGATAATATAACCCTTACAAGGCTAAGAAGCAGAATTACTTAGAGAAAAAACTCAAGATAATTACAGTGAATATGAGAAAAGATAGACAGAGTAGAGAGATTATGGGTGGAAAAAAGAAGAAGGCAGGTAGAGTGCTCCATGTAAGGATAACTGTTATCACTGAAGTGAGAAACACAAGAAATGGAATGAAAAATGTATCCAAGGTAATAAGATAAAATTCTCATGGATAAAATGAATAATGCATATTCCCTTGAATTACTGTGTTTTCTTAAAATATTTTCTGCAAGACTGGTGTCTCCATTTCCTCCTTGTTCTATGAGTCAGGTGGAGGGAAAAGAGGTATATTACCTTTACCTAGTTGCTATTCTTTTCCTTGCTTTTCTGATTTTAAAAATGTCTTTTGAATCTAGAGCATACATTCATCCCAATAGAATTTGAAGTATAAGCAGATAAAAATTCATAGGAAAATGATGCAGAATATCATAACTTAAGGTATAAGGTGGTTAATTACTGGATTTCAAGGGAAAAGAAAAACATCTGCAGGCAGGCAGTAAGGCAGAAAAATCCAGATATTTACAAGGACAAAAATTAAGATGAGGGCAGTGCAACAGTGGCTCAGTGGTAGAATTCTCGCCTGCTATGCCAGAGACCCAGGTTTGATTATTCCCAGTGCCTGCCCATGCAAAAAAAAATATATATATATATATATATATGACCACAGATTTTTCCACAGCAACATTTTAAAACAGAAGAGACATTCTTGAGGGAAAGTGTGGTCAAAGGTTTTATACTTAGTTGAGAATTTCAAGCACAGAGGCCAGAGATAAGAATTGTCCTTCAGACCATGTCATTGCTGAAGGTTTGCCCAAAAGAAAGGCCTTTCCTTTTACAGTCTGAATGACCACTAGATGCATCCTTATCTGACTTGACAATAATCAATATGGCACTTTCACAGTCATTACCAGACATGCAAAAAATGGCTCAAAAGTTGAGCTCTCTGACATACCCCCGAGGTCAAGGTGATGCTCCCCCTTATTTCAACTATCACAAGTGCCCCTTTCACAGTATATTTAGCAACCCCTTTTTCACTTTTTGTGCTTTTTGTGGTGGATTTGCCTATCTGAAATGGCCCTCCCAGCACAGTGCTGAGGTGTCGGCTAGTGTTTCTGAGCATGTGAAGGTCATGGTGTACATCATGGATAAAACCCATGTGTT
Source organism: Myrmecophaga tridactyla (assembly GCA_004026745.1). Classification (NCBI taxonomy): domain Eukaryota; kingdom Metazoa; phylum Chordata; class Mammalia; order Pilosa; family Myrmecophagidae; genus Myrmecophaga; species Myrmecophaga tridactyla. Next base: position 49,696 of record PVIY010005268.1, read on the forward strand.
AGATGAATTTCATTCAGTGTGAATTACAGCGCATTCAATGTTAATGAATAAACAATATATATCAAATAAGGTATCTTCAAACATAAACACACATAAAACAAGGAACAAGGTCATGTACTGGTTGGAAAATGTTGTGACCAGAGGCTTATGGAAACCTAATCTTGTATTTTTCTTAGGATCAGTGGTTCAGTATTCACTAATTCAGTGTTTGCAGCAACTTTATAGAACACAACTACCATGAATAACAAGAATCAACTGCATTATTATCCCCAGATGATAAAACTGATGAACATCCATGTTAAATAACAAGCCCAAGATCGCATACCTAGTAAGTGGTACAGCTGGGGTTTGAACCCATGGCAGCCCCTTAAGTTCCCCGCCTTTTGAGGGATTATGTTATTCTGGGATGTCAAGCCAAACCTTAATGTCCCAATGTCTGGGGAAAGGAAAATGTGGGGTCAGAGTTTCTTTGTAATATTGTAGTGTCCTGGAGCAATCAAGCTGTCTTACATGGATTGTCAGAGTTCCCTTTGTGGGTATGGGTACCTTGAGTGGGCAGAATGTTTTGGAATTCTGTGTTTTCTTGTAGTCCAAGTTTATTGCATATAACTTTGTCTTGGGAGGTCAGGGCAGTCTGGAATTGAGACCCTTCCACAAGGCCCCAGTGTCCTGGAAGGTCAAGGTTGTTTTGGAGGGGAGGGGACTAGAGTGTCCTTGGAGGTCAGGGAGGTCTCCAGGGTTAGGCAGTGGCAGACATGGTTGGTTGCCAACACAACATTCACACCCCCTGTTATGGGTTGAATTGTATCACCTAAAAAGGTATGTTCAAGTCCTAACTCCGGCTCTTATAAACATGACCTCATTAGAAAATAGGTGCTTTGAAGATGTGATTAGTTAAAATGAGGCTATATTAGCTAAGTTTTCTCTAGATAAACAGACTCAGCAGGAGATATCTATAAATATAGAATTTATAAAAATGTCTCACATAACCATGGGGATATAAGGGTCCAAGGTCTGTAGAGCAGGCCATGAGCTGGCAGCTCCAATGAAGGTCCTTAATGAACTCTCAGTAGAGGCTGGCTGGCTGAAGCAGGAAGAGTGATTGTCTCTTCTGAATCCTCCTTAAAAGCCTTCTGGCGATTCGATTAAGCATGATTCATTTCAGAAAACACTCCGCTTAGCTGACTGCAAATGCAATCAGCTGTGGATGCAAAGTGGTCATGATTTAACTCCATGAAATGTCCTCATAGCAACAGATAGGCCAGCACTTGCCCGACCAGACAACCAGGCACCACCACCTGGCCAAGTTGACACATGAACCCGATTATGACAGTCCACTACTTGTCAACTTGCCAGCTCTGCACATCACCTTAAACCATATTTAATCTCTCAACAGAAAATAACAAGACACATTTTTTTCTCACCTAACAATACTCAACTGTCCTGTGTACAACCAGAAATGCATTCAACCTCTCCAGAATAGGGCGCAAGTCCTTGGGTAATATTCACTCTTAAACTTGATGTCTTACAACTTAAATACTATAACATGAACAAAACAGCCTATGTCACATGATAGGATAAAATAAAGAGGAAAACAAAGATATTTGATTTATGTATAAATACATAGATACTAATTACAAAGTGTGGTAGTTAGGTTCAGGTGTCAACTTGGCCAGGTGAAGGTGCCTAATTCTGTTGCTGTGGACATGAGCCATTGGCATGTGAAGCTCATCTATCACTGACCATATCTGTGGTCGGCTAGGAGGCATGCCTCCTGCAATGAGTGATGTTTTGTTTGTTTGGCTGGATGCTTAAATGAGAGAACTCAGTGCAGCACAGCCCAAGAAGCTCAGCCTACCTCATCTCAGCCCTCGCAGCTCAGCCTAGGCCTTTGGAGATGTAGAAAGGAATCACCCCAGGAAAGCTGTGGGAACCCAGAAGCCAGGAGAGAAGGCCAGCAGAGATCTTGCCTTGTGCCTTCCCGTGTTAGAGAGAACCTCAGATGAAAGTTAGCTGCCTTTCCTCTGAAGAACTATAAATTTTTAACTAAATAAGTCCCCCTTTATTAAAAGCCAATCCATCTCTGGTGTGTTGCATTCTGGCAGCTTTAGCAAACTAGAACACAAAGCAAGAAAGAAATATTCATACCATTACAGTTCTTGTTTCTATAACTGATCACGTGGTCATAGTTCATATTTATCACTACCTTCTTCCACTATCCATTCCATGCTCCCTTTACCCTCAGCAACCACCTCAGCTGGCTGTGGTTCTTTGCCTGGTGGGGTGACTAAACCTTCATTCCTGAAGTTTCAGAGCCATAGGTAGTCTTGCCTGGGTTGGGTTGTGGCAGTTTTCCATTTATTTTAATCACAGGGCGTGGTAGTACTAATAGACGCCCTAGGGGATCCAGTATATTCCAGGAAAACTCTTCTTTACCTACACTGTGTAGTTGTGTTCCTATTTCCTCTGGAAAGTCAGGGTCAATCTCCCAAGTCAGTAAAGTAGTCCCCTTCTTGCCTTGTTGATCCAGGGGCATGAGTAGTCCAAAGTGACCAGGTGGCAGTCTTAGATTAGATTACACTTCAATGGAATCATTGTTTCTCCTGGTGGAAGCACTCCCCCTTCTGGAACTAAAACTTATAGACCACCAGAGCTCAAGGCTGCAGAGACAGGAAGGAAAAACTTTCCTAGTGGATCAGTAGGGGTAATAGTGAGTGGTACCCTCACATTTCCACCCCTTGGCTCCTGGACCCATAGGTCCTGGCTGTGGGAGAAAGAGAACCATAAGTTGGATACTGACTCAGAGCATACACAGCCCTGCAAAGTATTGCCACCTAGATGTCACCTGTAATTGAGTTTTCAAAAGGTCATTTTCCTATTATATCAACCCAGCTGTTTCTGAAGGATGAGGAACATGGTAAGACCAGGGAATTCCATAAGCATGTGCCCATTCCCACACTTCATTCACTGTGAAGTGGGTTCCTTGATCAGAAGCAATAATGTATGGAATAACATAATGATGCATAAGGCATTCTGTAAGTCCACAGATGGTAGTTTTGGAAGAAGCAATGGATGCAGGGAAAGCAAACCCATATCCAGAGTATGTGTCTATTCCAGTTAGAACAAATCGCTGCCCCTTCCATGATGGAAGTGGTCCAATGTAGTCAACCTGCCACTATGTAGCTGGCTGATCACTTCAGGGAATGGTGCCATATTGGGGAGTGAGTGTGGGTCTCTGCTGCTGGCAGATTGGGCACGCAGCAGTGGCTATAGCCAGGTCAGCCTTGGGGAGTGGAAGTCCATGTTGCTGAGCATGCATCACCTCCATCCCTACCACCATGACCACTTTGTTCATGGGCACTGTCAGGAGTTGCTGGGGTTAGAGGCTGACTGGTATCCACAGAACGGGTCATCTTATCGATTTGATGATTAAAATCTTCCTCTACTGAAGTCACCCTCTGGTGTGCATTTATGTGGGACACAAATATCTTCATGTTTTTAGCCCACTCAGAAAGGTCTATCCACATACCTCTTCCCCAGACCTCTTTGTCACCAATTTTCCAATCATGCTCTTTCCAAGTCCCTGACCATCCAGCCACACCGTTAGCAACAGCCCATCAGTCAGTATACAAACACACATCTGGCCAGTTCTCCTTCCAAGCAAAATAAGCAAGCAGGTGTACTGCTCGAAGTTCCACCCACTGGGAGGATTTCCCCTCACCACTGTCCTTCAGGGGCATCCCAGAAAGGGATTGTAGTGCTGCAGCTGTTCATTTTTGGGTGGTACCTGCATATTGTGCAGAAGCATCTGTAAACCATGCCCACGCTTTCTCCTCCTCAATCAACTTACTGTAAGGAACTCCCCAAGAGGCCATAGCTCTGGTCTGGGAAAGAGAAGGTAATGTGGCAGGAGTGGAGACCATGGGCATTTGCACCACTTCCTCACGTAACTTATTTGTGCCTTCAGGACCTGTTTTGGCCCTATCTCATATATATCATTTCCATTTTATGATGGAGTGCTGCTGTGCATGCTCAACTTTATGGCTTGGTGGGTCAGACAACACCCAGCTCATGATAGGCAACTCACGTCTCATGATAACTTGGTGGCCCATGGTTAAGCATTTAGTCTCTACTAATGCCCAGTAGCAGGCCAAAAGCTGTTTCTCAAAAGGAGAGTAGTTATCTGTAGCAGATGATAAGGCTTTGCTCCAAAATCCTAAGGGTCTGCATTGTGATTCCCTTACAGGGGCCTGCCAACAGCTCCAGACAACATCTCTATTTGCCACCGACACTTCTAGCATATTGGATCTGCTGGATCATATGGTTTCAGTGGTAAAGCAGCTTGTACAGCAGCCTGAACTTGCCACAGAGCCTCCTCTTGTTCAGGTCCCTACTCAAAATTACCTGCTTTTCTGGTCACTTGATAAATGGGCCAGAGTAGCACACCCAAATAAGGAACATGTTGTCACCAAAATCCAAAGAGGCCAACTAAGCACAGTGCCTCTGTTTTAGTTGTAGGAGGGGCCAGATGCAGCCACTTATCCTTCACCTTGGAAGGGATATCTCAATATGTTCCACACCACTGGACACCTAGAAATTTCCCTGAGGTGGAAGGCCTCTGTATTTTTGTTGGATTTATCTCCCAACCTCTGACACACAAATGCCTTACCAATAAATCTAGAACAGTTGCTACTTCTTTCTCACTAGGTCCAGTCAACATGATATCATCTATATAATGGACCAGCGTGATATCTTTTGGGAGGAAGAAATGATCAAAGTCCCTGCAGACAAGATTATGACATTGGGCTGAACAGCTGATATACCCCTGAGGTAGGACAGTGAAGGTATACTGCTGACCTTGTCAGCTGAAAGCAAACTGTTTCTGGTGGTCCTTACTAACAGCTATTGAGAAAAAAGCATTTTCCAGATCAATAGCTGCATACCAGGTACCAGGGGATGTGTTGATTTTTTCAAGCAATGATAACACATCCAGAACACCTGGATGTCACCACCTGGTTGAGTTTACAATAACCCACTGTCATCTTCCAAGACCCATCTCTTTTCTGCATAGGCCAAATAGGAGAGTTGAATGGGGATGTGGTGGGAATCGTCACCCCTGCATCCTTCAAGTCCTTAAGAGTGGCAGTAATCTCTGCAATCCCTCCAAGAATCTGATATTGCTTATATTTACTATTTTGCTAGATAGGGACAGCTCTAGTGGCTTCCACTGGCCTTTCCTACCATAACAGTTCCCACTCCATGAATCAGAGAGCCAATGTGGGGATTCTGCCAGTTGCTCAGTATGTCTATACCAATTGCGCATTCTGGAACTGGGGAAATAACTAGAGAATGGGTCCAGGGACACACTGGATGCACTGTGAGATGGACCTGAGCTAAAACTCCATTGATCACCTGATCCCCATAAGCCCCACTCTGACTGGTGGACCAGAGTGACGTTTTGGGCCCCCTGGAATTAATGTCACTTCTGAACCAGTGTCTAATAATCCCCCAAATATCTGATCATTTCCTTTTCCCCAATGCACAGTTACCCTAGAAAAAGCCTGTTGGTCTCCTTGGGGAAGGCTTGGAGGAAGAGTACGAGTATAAATTTGTGGCAGTGTAAGAGGGTCCTCCCCAAAAGGCCTCCCCCTCATTCAAGGGGCTCTGAATCTCTAAACTGTCTCAAGTCTGGAAATTTATTAAGGGGCCAAGACATCTTCTTTTTGAAATTCAAGTTAGACTTCTGTTCACTTGACCTAGAATTCTGCTTATATAGCTCAAACAAGAATTTAGTAGACTGCCCATCTATTTTACTTCTAGGTACCCCATGATCTACTAGCCAACGCCACAAGTGTCTATGAGTCAGATTATTTTGACTCCTGTTTTGAGTCTGCTGTCCATTATGATAGCCACGCCTACCTTGTCTTTGGCAATTAAATGCTGCCACATAGCTTCTTAACTTGGGATCCAATCATCCTCATCCTGGATCCCGAGTTCCCCAAGCAGTTCCCCAAGTAATATCTGACCTACAGAGAAGGGGACAGCAGTTCCCCAAGTAATATCTGACCTACAGAGAAGGGGACAGCAGTTCCCCAAGTAATATCTGACCTACAGAGAAGGGACACTACAGAGCACTTCAGGGATGATGGAGCTAGTCTCACAAAATTATTTCTCAAGGTTCTAGTGAAAGATGTGTCCTCTGGAAATTCCTGGGGCATATGAGCAGGCTATCCATGATAAACCCACTCTAACATTCCAATCTCTCTAAGCTGTTGGATCACTTTGTTTACATCTTACCAGGGCAGTTCTGGCATTTCAACCTCAGGTAATGTCAGTCACCTTTTGCTCCATGTTTAAGCTAACCATCCAAACTTAATGCCTTTTCTAACCCTTCAAGCTACAACATTGAATGCAGAATCTCTGCTTAGTGACCCATATCAATAAGCCTGACTAGACTTTGAGTCTTGTCAGAGTAGATCCAGCTTTATAGTCCTTCCACCATTACCCTACACCCTTAAAATCCATTCCCATATATATTCCTCTGATTTCTGTCTATATAAATTGGAAAACTCATGCAGTTCTTTGGAGTATACTGTACCTCCTCATGGTTGTACTTTGTACCTCACCTTATGGGGCCTGTTGGGACTTCAGTTTAGTTATAGGTCTGAAAGAAAAGAGGCATGGTGGTGGTGGGGTCATGAAAAGAATTAAAAGTATCTTCCAAGCCAATTACTTTGGGGCATTAATTTGCAGTTTAATCTGGTGAAACAGAATTAATCACTCCAGGCAGAAGAGCAAGGGCTATTTCCCCATGAGGGGTAATTATGTGTTTCTCAGGCCTTCAGGTAACCTGTGAAGTTAACCCCTTCAGGTAGAGGCTGGGTGGCCAACTCCTCAGGGCAGGCTGGGGGTGGAGTGGCTATAAAAGACAGCATGACCTAGGTTTTCAACCTCTCCACTGACATCATTATCAACCCACATGTCAGCATCTCATTTTTCAGGGTCCCAATCCTTTCCAATCAGTGCCCTCACTTTAATGGCAGACACCATGCAAGATTGAGATTTCCATTTACATTGTAAAGTTGCTACTCTAACAATGAGACTGAGTCTGATTTTCAGAGTTCTCAAGTCTGCGGATACAGGAAATAAGATTTTCCTTCAGGGCACTCATAAAACTTTTACATCTGTCATATGGCATGTAAGCTTCTCATTTGAGCCTTCAGCTCATCCCTTTCCCTCATCAATGTATCCAGCATATCTAACAACAACCTCTTAATTCCACAAAACTCTGTAAGTGTCAAAAACATCATCCAGAACCTGGCCTCATATAAGCATGCAGTTAGCTGAATCAAACGCTGATATTCTGACTATCCCTCTTACCAGCTCACCCCATGGACTGGCAGTGTCGCCCTGATCATGAGAAACAGAGTCATTAGTGCCTTTGAGTCTAGTCAGAGTAGAAAACCAAGGGTAAAAAACCCATTTTTAAGATTCTGTTTCTCCTGGTACCAAGGTGTATTAGCTAGGGTTCTCTAGAGAAATAGAATCAGCAGGAAATTTCTGTAAATATAAAATTTTTCAAAGGTCTCACATACCCGTGGGATGTAAGAGTCCAAGTTCTGTGGGGCAGGCCACCAGCTGGTAGCTCCAATGAAGGTCCTCAACAAACTCTCAGGAGAGGCTGACTGGCTGAAGCAGGAAGAGTGACTGTCTCTTCTGAGTTCTCCTTAAAAGCCTTCTGGTGATTAGATTAAGCATCACTCATTGCAGAAGGCACTCCCTTTAACTGATGCATTAGCTGATTGCAGCCAGCATAGTCATGATTTAAGTCCATGAAATGTCCTCATAGCCACAGACAGGCCAGCACTTGCCCAACCAGACAACTGGGTGCCACCACCTGGGCCAAGTTGACACATGAACCTGACAACAACAGAGACCAAGATGGATTAGGGTGAGCCATAGCACATGACTTGTGTCAATAAAAGAAGGGGAGCAGGAACACAGGTACAACTGTGTGGAAGGCCCTGTGAGGATGCAGGAGGTAGAGTGAAGCATCTGCAGGCCAAGGAACATCAAGAATTGTCAGCCAACACCAGAAGCCAGGCGAGGCAGGGGAGGATTTCCCTACAGGTTGCAGTTGAAGCAAGGTCCTGCTGGAGCCCCCTACCTGAGACAATAAATCTCTGCTGTTGAAGCCATCCAATTGGTGATGTTTTATTAGAGCAGCCCTAGGAAAACTAAGGCACACAACCCTCTTACCTTGCTAACGGAACTCTTGTTCACCCTCTTCCAAATGGTGACATCCAACAGGGGAGGTTAAGTCAATCACCACAGCCTCATCCTCTACTAAGCAATTGGTCAGGACATGGGAACAGGGCACTGTCTGCCAAATGAAATAGGAGAGCAGTCTACGGAGAGACTTCTGGGGACTAAGAAAACTTGGAAGAACTCCATTTGTGGACTTCTTCTGGTACAGGAGAACACATGTGCTCATTATTTAAACTACTTTACCTTTGGTGCCTGTGCTAGTTTGAAAAGATTTATGTACCCTAGAAAAGCCATGTTTTACTCCTAATCAACCTTGTGGGAGCAATGGTTTCTTCTAATCCTTATTCAGTACCGTATGTGGGAAACTTTAACTAGATTATCTCCACGGAGATGTGACTCAATCAAGTGTGGGTATTAAACTTGATTAGGAGGAGATGTGTCTCCACCCATTCTACGTGGGTCTTGATTAGTTTACTGGAATCCTATAAAAGAGAAGACATTTTTTTGAGAGAACGCCTTTTGAGAATGACAAGAAAGCCACAGCAGAGCAGAGCAGAGCCACGAGGCTGAGAGAACCACAAGGTCCAAAAGCCAGTGACCCTTGGAGATGAAGGAGGAGAACACCCCTGGGGGAGTGCCATGAAGCAGGAAGCTGGGACAGAAAGCTAGCAGATTGTCCCCACGTTTGCCACGTGCCTTCCCAGTTGAGAAAGAAACACTGAATGTCATTGGCCTCCTTGAACCAAGGTATCTTTCCCTGGATGCCTTAGATTGGACATTTCTATGGACTTGTTTTAATTGGGACATTTTCTCAGCCTTCGAACTGTAAACTAGCAACTTATTAAATTCTTTTTTTTTAAAGCCATTCTGTTTCTGGTATATTGCATTCTGGCAGCTAGCAAACTTGAACAGTGCCCTTTTACTTACAGCTAAACACACCTCACTGGTGGAGGTTTTAGAGAGTAAGGAAGGTTGCCTTGCAGAATAATTAATCTTTTTGTATGTCACAATATCTTCAAGGGTCAGGATGCACATGGAGAGTAAAAGTGTCCTAGTACAGTCTCCTAGGAGGTGAGAATAATCGGGAGTTCAGGTTATTGCTGATTTTGTTTCCAGTGTCTGGAAGTCCTACAGTTTTAGTTGGCCAGGGGCTGATGATAGTTAGGGGCTTTTTGAGACAGTGTGTTCTGGTGGCCAGTTTGTCCTACATAATCAGCATAACTGGGGGTGGGGAGGGGTCACAGTACCCTAGAGCCTTGGAGGACCTTGGAGTGGTAGATAACCCTAGGTGTCAGAATGCCTTGGGTGGTCAGGTGTCCTCTAGGTTTGAGTGTCCCTGTGGGTTCCTGGGTGCCCATAAGGTACAGGTCCATTTAAGGACTTGAGTGCTTGGAGGTCATGGCATCCTGGGAGGTTTGCGAGTGGGGAGCTCAGGAGGGCTTGTGTTGCCAGGCTGAAGGACCAGGTGCCCTAGCTTGGTCAAACCATTGGGGGGTTGCCATGTTTTGGAACATATGTTTGTCTTGGGAGTCTGCTGTATTCTGAATTGCCAGGGTGTTCCTGCAGGCAGAGTACCCTGTGGGCTGAAAGTGTCAGAGGAGCCAGGTGATTCTCATGGGGTCAGTGCATCCTGAGAGTTAAGGTTATTCTGGGGATCTGAAATCCTGGGTGCTGAAGTCTTCTGGGGACCAGGGAACCACTTGGTCTTATGGAGTCAGAGTGCGCGTGAAGATCCAGAGTGTCCTGAGGGTTCAGGATATTCCAGATGTCAGAAAGTTGGAAGGGCCAGCATGTTCCAAGGAGCTTAGACCATCCTCATAGGGTCAGTATGTCCTGAGAGGTTCATGAGGGGTGGAGATCAGATTTCCTAGTAGAGGTAGAATATTCAGGGTATCAGAATGTCCCTGGGCTACAGTAAGTCCTAGAGGATAGTAGGGTCCTGGGGTTATCCAAAGAGGTTTACCTCGAAAGAGTTATATGTCCTGGGAATGCAAGTATCCCAAGTGTTCTTCCTGGGTCTGAGAGACAGAGTACTTGGGGTTCAGGCTGCCTTGGCTGGTCAGGGATTCTGGATGTGTCAGGGTTTCTTTGAAGAATCAGTATGTCAGAATGTCCAAAGGGAATCTTAGTTTCCCTCAGGTTCTGAGGTCCTGGGGGTTGGGAAGCATCTAGAAATCAGTTAGGAAGCATCTAGAAATCATACACCCTTCAGAGCAAAGGTTTTCTGAAGGTCCGGATGACGTTGGGAGGTCCTGGTGTCCTGGGGGTTCTGGGTGAATGAGGACGTGACTTTAGGGTTACTGCACAGCTTGGATTCAGGTTGTCCTGAGGGGATGCCTACTGTATCCTAGAAGGCAGAGTACCCAGGGGGGGCCAAAATGTACTTGTGGCTTTTCGTTTTGTTGTTTCCTAGGAACGGGTCCTTGGGCATCACCCACATGCTGATTACTGGCCTCCCACTTGTGTCTCCTTTGCCCTACCTCCCATCCCCTAGCAGAGCTCTGAGGAGGGGTCTTAGGAGGAGTGCATTTTCTCCTGCCTCCTTCCCCTGCTGCTCCCGGGAGGGGATTTAACAGGACAAAAGAACTTGGTCCTCTGGGAATACGAGCTCTTGGCCCCTGTCCTGGACCCTCCAGCTGAGCACTTACCTTCATCCAGCGGGTGAGCCTCCCCTGAGAAAGGGGCTCTGGGTGCCAGGTAGTGATTGGATGGGCCCCCAGCGGGAGAGGAGATCACGCCTTCAGAACCCAGGGTGAAAGAGGTGGGCGTGGGATTGCAAGCTGGGCAAGGGAGGCGGCTGAGAGGAAAGGAAGAGGGCTTCACAGAGGAGAGAAGAGACGGGGGGGGGGGAATTAGAGACAAAAACAAAAACAGAAAAATAGGGCAAGGCAAGACAGAGAATGAGATCTACTCAAGCAGAGGAATGGGGAATTAGAAGCAGAGAGAAGAAACAGTGAAAAAGACAATTATCTGTCTATTACTATATATATCTACATATAGAGTAAGAGTCAGGAGAGAGATAAACAGGGAGAAAAAGACAACAGGCATCGAGGAGAGGGAACTACAGAAAAATAGAGAAAGACTGGCGCACAGAGGTTCAGGTATCCAGGAGACCAGAAGTCTTTGGTCTTCATTCTTAGCCATGGAAGCAGAAAGGAGGAATCAGCAGGGTAAGCAAAAAAAGGGGAGAGTGGGCAACGGCCTCCTGCCTGGGAGACACCCAAACGCTGCAACCCTGGTCTCCACTGTGGGTGAGTGAATCTCTGGGGTGGGGCTTGGGTCCCTGAGATACAGGCTCAGCACCCAGTTCCTAGGGGGCAGAGGAGAAATAAAAAGTTAGAACCCTCGAGTGTTAAACTGTGGGAAATCTTAGCATCTGGCCATACAACTCCTTCACTTGATGGGTGGGGAACTGAGGCCCTGTCATTGAGTTATCGGCTGGGATCACACATGGTGGAGCAGAGGCAGAGCTGAAACCTGTCCCCTCACTCCTAACTTCAGGGCTCTCCCCACAACACTGCCTCTGCGACAGAGCGCTAGAGGCCAGGGCTTTGGTTCTGAGCACGGGACACAGTGACCCACACATGTGGCCCCCAAATGGTCAGTGAGTCCCGGGAGGTGGCAGACCCCGGGTCCCCATGGGGATGGGAGCCTCAGCCGGGACATCTCCTTTTCCGAGTGTGTGACTTCCAGGTGTTTCCTTTCGCCCCTGTTCACTCTGCCTCTGCTCTCAGACTAATTAGTGTGGGCTTGAGAGGCAATGCTTTCCCACGAGCTCAGGTTCCAGCAGCCCGGCGGCGGTGGGGGGGCGACAGGGCTGTGGGGGAAGATGAAATGCTCCAGAGGAAGGGTGTGTCTGAGCGGAAGAGGGGGCGACGCCTGCCCTTCCCAGGTGAGGGGTGGGCTGGGAGCGGCCGGTCCATCTGCCCGACGTGGGCAGAGCAGGGCGGCTTTGTCCACGAAGACCTGGGGAGCTTATTAGGATGGGAGAGCAAATAAGGGGGGCGAGCAGTGTCTGGAAGGGCAGGGCGACATGGGGGCGTGGGAGGGGGGAGACCTAGGGGGCCCCCGGGCGGGGAGCAGGGCCTAGGTCCTGGCCCAGCGCCGGTGTGAACGCAAGGTGAAGCTTTCCCGGCGGTGCAGGGGGTCGGGGCAGCCCTGGGGTCTGGTGGGACGCAGCCTTCCCTCCTCCTCCCCAGACGCGGGCGCGCGGGCGCCTGGAGCCGGACGGGACCGGCGCAGGTCCTCCCCGAAGGCGGCACCCAGCGGCCGCGCGCGCTCCCGGCGCCGACACCGCACCACCTTCGGGCCCGCGCAGCTGCAGCGGCTCGAGGCCGCCTTCGGGAGCGACCAGTACCCAGACATCTGGGCCCGGGAGGGCCTCGCCCGGGACACGGGCCTCAGCGAGGCCAGAATCCAGGTGAGGCCCGGGCCGCCGTCCGCGGACTTCTCAGGGACTCGGTTCGGAGAAGAGGCCCCTGGGCCCCAGACGCGGCTTGTGCGCGCCCCGCGCCTCGGGCGACCGCGCCTCCCCAGCCTCAGGGGCGCCTCGTCGCGTCGCCGATGCCGCTGGGCTTTGCGACGCGAATTCTAATGAAAACGCGACCCTCGCTGTTCCGTACCTGGGAAACCTCGTCCCTCCCCAGAGCCTTGACGCTCAACCCGCCCCCCGCCCCCTCGAGAGGAACCTTAGTTAACCTCATCTTAGGGACCAGAAAGTTGGTCAACTCATCCCAACTCCGACTTTGCCGATAACAACTAAACTCATGCACAGTCTTCATCTCTAACCCTTGGGACAATTTCCCATTCTTTGGGGGAGGGAAAATGCCGCCAGATCGGGTTTATCCTATCTTGTTGGGAGCTGGCATTGCTGACACACCCGGTTGTAGACACTGACATTTAGATGCAAGTTGGGACGGAGGGCGGGCTCTCACTTTGTCAGCTCAGCCCTGCTTTGGGGAGTTGGTGCTCCTCTGGTGATGTGGAAGAGGCTTTACCCTGCCCCTGTGCATTGTTTCGTTGGAGTGTGTGTGTGCGCGCATGCATGTGTGCATATGACATTGCCAACTGTCTGAGGGAGGAGCACTCATGTACCTCTTCTTCCCCTCCTCAGGTCTGGTTCCAGAACCGCAGAGCCAAGCAGCGGAAGCAGGAGCGGTTGTCGCTCCAGCCACGGGTCCAGCTGTCTCCTGCCACCTTCTCCGGCTTCCTGCCTGAGCCCCCGGCTTGCCCCTATTCCTACCCACCACCACCTCCACCCGTGGCCTGTTTCCCTCATCCCTGTGACCATGGCCTTCCCTCCCAGCCCTCCACCGGTGGTTCCTTTGCTCTCCCACACCAGCCTGATGACTGGTACCCCACCTTGCCTCCACCCCCCAGTAGTCATTTGCCCTGCCCCCCACCCCCACCCATCCTTCCCCTCAGCCTAGATCCACCAAAGTCCTGGAACTAAGGTCAAACAAGCATTGATAAGGTGGTCCCTCGCCTGTGGCTCCCATGAGACAGAGAAAACTGTCTTCTTTTCCTTCTAGGAATGGAGTAGAAGTATAGTGAGGGGCAGCTCACCAACAGAAACCTTCAAGATAGGAATATGAAGACTCGCTAAGGTGCTTAATTGAGAAGATTTGGGGAGGTGAACTACTGGAAGATACGCGCAAAGAGCCTCAAAGGAGGTGGCTGGTGGAAGGGTGTAACTGATGAAGACAAGCATTGCTGCTGGTGAGTGGAGACAACTGGCAGGGATAGACCTTTAGGGGCTTCATTCTTGGAGATCAGAACTGAAGATCGTCATCCCAGCTTTTTCTAGCTCACTGCAATAAGGACTGATTCAAAGTCTGCCTTTGGATCGTCCCCACATCCACCCCTAAACAGTCATTAACTCTTGATCATTCTGTCCCAGGAATCTACATTGAGTGTATTACTCTCCCTTTCATTCCAATGGGTGAGTTGCTTTTTTAGGCCCGCATTGTCTCCCCTGGAGGTCTCATCATCCTGAACCCCTCAGCTCCAGTCTTTTCCATGTCCAACTGACCTTACAAACCTGATTACCAAGGGCTGGCTCTGCCATGCTTTATTTCAAAACTAAGAACAACATTATTTTTTTAAAAGATCAGATTAGCTTGGTCTTAGAGGTCTTCAACATCTGTCTCCCACACGTTTTAAGTCTGCTGCATGTTTTTACCTATGTGATATCTGATAGGGCAGGAACTATCAATTTAGGGCAGACTTTTCCAGGAGCAAACCATAAGGTCACTCTTAGGAAGGGTCCTGCCGTGAACTGCTTGGTCTGAACTCTCCCTAGAGAAACAAGGTGCAGCCTGGCTGGGGCACATCATTAAACCACAGTGTTTATAATTTACTTATTTATATGTAGGGCCACCTCCCTTAATAGTGGGCCCATAGAAGTGTCCTCAGTAGGCAAGCCTCTAAACATGGTACTCGTGTTGTTTGGTGGTTTGAAAAAAAAAATCTGGACTCAAAACCCTGTACATCCCTTTGCATTCCTATCTTATTATTTCCAGAAAGCTTTTACCAATTTGCATTCCACCAAAAGTACTGAGTGTTGCTTTCAGCATGCCCTTGTTAGCCATTACCATTTTTGACACCTTGTTAGCTGTATGCCTCCTTGTTTCTTTTTTCTAATTTCCATTTAGTTGATTGTTGGTGAGAGTTAAAATAGTTTGATGTCTATAGTGTCCATTTATGTTTTATCATTTGTACATTGCTTATCTGCATTACTTGTGTATTTGTATATTAATATAGTCTCTTTTATTGGTGTTTAAGAGCTCTTCGTGTATTAGGGATATGAATAATCTGGTCAGTATGTTGCCAACATTTTCACAATTTATTTGTTTCTAAGCCCTTCCCCGTGAGGGTTCCCTAAGATAATTAAGTCCTATTCCCCTTAGGCACCTATTTTATATTTTACATTACGTTCTCTCTTAAACATCTAGAATGGTATCAATTATGTAGAAGTAGCAGAATTGACAAATGTTGTGTTCTGTAGCTCAGTGAGGAGCCCCAGGTGAGAAAGTCCCCTTAGTTTTCACTGGTTTTCCCCATTTTTCATCATTATTTGGATCAAAATGTTATGTCTTGATTCATCTGAAATTTATTTCAGGATGTGAAGAAAAATAGCCATGTAATTTCCTCCAATCAGCTCCATTTAATAATCCACCTTCCCCCCCAATGATTTGTAAAATCATATTTTTTCATATATTAAGTTCCCATATATTTATGGGACAATGTAGACTCCTAATTTTTTCCATCAATGGGTTTATCTGTTCCTTAACCAACAAGGTACTTAAGTTACCAAAAATTTAAGGGTTATTGATATTTTTCCATGTTGAATTTTCTTATTCAAAACAAGATGTGTCTTGTCATTTTTCTCTAGACTTCTCTTATGACCCTCATGAAAGTTCTTTTTTAAAAAACAAATCTTAGTAAGAGTTCTATAAATTACAAGAGTAATATATGGTCTTTGTAATGAGTCAATGCAAAAGAAAATGTATCAACATGGCTGAATCACAAAAAAACTCAACCTTGAGCAAAAAAAAAAAATTCATAAGAATATCTTCAAAATATTATCTATCCAATTTACATGGTTTTAAAATTTTAAAAATGATTTTATGCATACTTGACATATGCTAGAAAGTATACATATGGAGTAAACTATGGACACAGACAAATGAATGAGAAGCGCCAGTTGGAGGAGGGCACAGTGTAACCTGGGAGATGTACATGGGGGACCACGTTTTATACCCCAAACAGAACAGGGGTGGGTACATTTGTGTTTGTTTCATTAGTCTTAAAAGTCTGAAATATCTCAAAATAATTATTGAAGTTAATGAGGACTCCCTCGCCACCATCATGAGATAAACAACACTAGTTGTGGTTATCTGTCCATATTTATTTATGCTCATAGAAAACTCTGCAAACATACACTAATGTTCTTTTTAAAAAATAAAATGATATCCTACTGTATATATATTAACTGTTTAATATTGTCTTTTTAAATTAGCATCATTTTATGGGCATCTTTCCAAGGGCATTCTCATAGATCTTACTGTTTTTCACTGCTACATCCAGTCTCCTGTGTGCTTTTCAGCCATTCCCCTGTCATTCATGAGTCTGGTGTTTTGTGTTTTTTTTCTCCCACCACAAATGTCATAGCAGTTGCATTGTGAGAGAATTTTTAACTTTTTTTTAAAAAAGGTTTTCTCATGGAGCTGTAAAAAAAAACACATGTTAAAACATTTTAGGAAAAAAAATCTTATTCTCATTAATGAGGGAACCGATAATGATGCCAATTATGATGTCCCACTCAAAGGACACTCCAAAGAACAGATATATTTATAGATCAAGAATAGTGAAATGAATGTGCAAATGGAGGTAAAATTTGCTTTCACAGTTGGGGAGAGAAGTCAACTGAACCTCCAACTCACAGAATTTTTTACATGTCTATAGTCAAAAATCATTTTGCATCGCTATCAGATAGCTACAATTCCGGGCTGTAAAAAGCTCAGAGACCACCATAGGATCAGATTCAAATAACCTTGGAAAGTTGGCTCTAAACAACGCAATTTCCACTGAAGTGGATTTTCCCTCTAGTTTCCCCTTGCTCAGACACATGCTTTTATTTCTGTAGGATAGATGTCTCAGGGTGGGAATGTTAAGGGTTATGTGCATGTAAATTATAAATTGCCTGATTAGTAAAAAGTGTCCTTTATGATGCTGTCCTACTTTTTTAAAAAAGTGTATTAAAACAAAGGTATTACAGTAATGCAAAATATTAACAGCGGAAACTGTGCTGATGGGGTATTCGGGAACTCTGCACTTTCTGCATGATTCTTCTGTTAGCCTACAACGTGCTAATAAAAAACAAAAACCTTCCACCTAATATTCTTGTTTGATTTTTTAAAAAATAGTAACAAATTTTGTATATGGCGAGAATCAGGCGTCACAAGCACGCCAGCGCCATGCGCCAGACCGCAATGCTCCCCTTGGCCCAGGCCCTGATTTTGGAAATCACGAAGTTTGGGGGCTCCGCGTTTGTTCGGAGCCTTTGTTCCGGAGACGGCTTCATCGCAGACACCTTCCCGGTTCGACGGGGTTAAGGCTCAGGGTCCCTGCCTCCCCTCTCGGCGCTCGGCGGGACCCGCCGCCCCGTCCTTCCTCAGGGCCCCGGGAACCCCGCGGGCGCCCGGCCTCAGCTCTGCTTGCTAATCACCTTCCATCCCGTCCCTGCCCCGGGTTGTTTCCTCTCTAGGAAGGGAAAACCCTTTTTTTGCCTTGCTCCCGAGACGCTGGCGTAGCTTGTGCTCAGAGCTTTCTCCCTGTTGTCATCGTCTTCACCCTGTTATAGGAAAGTCTCTTTCCCCCTTACAGTAATCCTTTTGAATAAAGTCTCCCCTTTCCAAATCCGGATTTGTTATTTGACAGTTAAATGAACTATTTTCTCCCACTGAATCAAAATGCTTCGTTTATCACATAGCACATCAGATTCCCATAGTTTTTAAAATCCATTCTTGGTTTTCAATTGGGGTTGGTTCTTCCAGCAGCTTCTCGGGCTCCCACCGGTGGTGCGCAGCCCAGGGTCCTCGCTGGGGTCCCCTCCGGCCGCCGGGCGCAGGGCGGACGTCCGACTTCTCCGCACCCCCCGGGCCTGCCTGATCCCGACCATCCGCCCGCCCGCGGCAGCGGCCCTCGGACCAGCTGTGGGGGAGGCGGGCGGGCTGGCGGAGAACGGCAGCGTCGACTCTGGAGGCTCCTTCTCCGGGTTCACCGGCAGCGTCGACTCTGGAGGCTCCTTCTCCGGGTTCACCCGCAGGGGTCCCGGCGCCCGGAGCAGCTGGAAGGAGCCAGCCGGCCGCGGCCATCTGCGCTAACTCCGCACTACTGCGCCCCCCGCGAGCCGTCTTGGGAAGCCGACGAGGCCCGGCAGGTCCTTCCGAGTCTCTCGCCCTCCCTCCTCTGGAAAGGAAACACAGGTACTCTTAAAGCTTAGAGCTAACAGGGGGGTCGAAGTCTGCGCACTCGGGATTAATAAAAGAGAAACAACTCCACCTCTCTCTCCCCACCGCGCCAACAAAGGGGAAAGGCAGCCTCGTGAGGTTAGTAAAGGGGTCAAGCATTCACGTCTGGCTTGGGAAATCGAAATCTCCCTTTCCAGCAGGATCCCTTCCGAGTTCAAAAACCGAAACACCTGGAACCCGAAATAGGTGCGAGGCGCGTGCAGGAGGAGGCCCGGGGCAGGCGCGCCAGGCGCACAACAACTCCGCACCCGGGATCTAGGGCTCAGGGCCCGGCTGAAGAAAAGCCGAGAGGGGCGTGCCGGAGAGAGCCCGGAGGCAAGGTCCTAAACCCGACCCAGCGCGCGTGGGGGCCAAGACCCTGCAAGCGCCAGGGACGCGCGGCTTTAGAGCCCCTGCGGGCAGCTGGCGGTTCCCCGCAAGCCCAGCTCCGGGTGCGCAGCCCAGGCAGCGCCTGTCGGGCTGTGAGGCGCAATTAACCAAGCCTAAGAAAGGAGAGGCTTTAAGGTAGTTCCCTCGAGGGTGAGGCAGGAACCCACGGGGGTCATTCCAGGCCGCAGGGTTTCGGAGCCGGGACCGTTTCCAGCTTTATAGGCCTGGCCTTTCCGAGGACGGCCGCGTTTACGCGGGCTGCAGAAACTTCTCGGTCCCGGGATCTGGCTCGCCTCCGGCCCCTGCAAGGGACCGCCGGGTCGCCGGAAAGCGTGTTTCCGTGCGCAGCAGGCTTCTCGTCAGTGGTGCTGAAAACGGTAGGACGGGGGCAGGAGCGGCCACTCGGCGCCCATCCCGGGTTCCTCCCCAGGAGCCGGGGCTGGCTTCCTGCGATCCACAGCAGCGCAAGTGAAGCTCGCCTGCTCCGAGGCGCTGCGCACCCCACATACCCCCGCACCGCCCACCTCCTCCAACTGTGCCCCTTGCTCCCTGGGACCAAAGCGCGGCCTGCGTGTGGGAGAATGATGCGGGAAGCAGGTCGCCCAGGCCCGGTGCCATTTGGCAGGGAGGCCGGGACCCCGGCTGGAGGCGGGGAAGGGGCCCGGGCGCGAGCGCCGCGCGGACAGGGGCGCAGGGGGAGAACGGCCGGAACAGAGCCGGGCCCCAGGCTCCAAGACTATCCCGGGGGGGAGGGCATTCCCCGCGGGGTCGCCCCTGGGCCAATCCTCCTGCTATTTTTCGGCTTGTATCGGAATTTCCCCGGAATTAAGACACCCAACTCCTCCCTTCCGAGCTAGAAGCAAAGCTGAGCACGAAGTCCCAGTACCTGGAGGGTGGCGGAGACCGAGGTTCTCTCTTAACGAAACCTGCCGAGCAGCCACAGCATTTTTCAAGCCTCTGCCCCTCGCCCTTCGTCTCGGATTCACCCCCCGCCCCGCGGCGAGCGGCCCCCTGTCCTCCGGGCGGGGCGAGGTTGGAGCCGGTGTCTGAGGGAGCCGTCGGCTCAAGGCCTGGGGGCGCAGGGCTGACACCCCGCTTGCACGCGGACGGATGCTGTCGTTCTCCCAGACCCGGCACGGGAGGCAAGGAGATCGCGGCTGGAGCTCCGGCACCTCCGAGAGAATCCGGCATTTTCCAGGGTGAGACTTGTCCATGTTGTCCTGGTACAGGGACAGCCCGGGAACCCAGGTGGGGTGGGGGTGCTGGTGAGGTGAGCTGCCAGAGAGCGGGGGGAGGGGGGGGCGGAATGCTTGCGCCTCACGACCCCCGACCTCACCCCACCCCCCACCTCTCCATCCGCTGCTATAAACGCTCCCGCTTATTGTTAGACACCTCAGATGCTGCAGCTGGGATTCTAATTCTTATGGGAACTCTCTGTTAAAATAAACGCTTGAGCAAAATCTGGCTACATCTCAGAGCTTAGAGTGAATCAAATAATGAATTAGGGACCCCCAATCACGAGGAGGTAGACAAGTCCCCTAAACAAAGAACAAGAGGCTTTTGTAGGCGGGATAAGCAGGTACGTGGTGAGAGAATTTCTATGGCTCATGCGGTGCTGCAGTTGCTTAGGAAATGAGGAGGTTTCTGGTGATAATTGTTTGGCTGTATTTAATTTGGTGTTTTGGAGGAGCCAGATATTTACATAAAAACGAAAGCTTGCTTAGGTTTTTCCTTTTGCTGAAGAGGGGCTTCAGTGCCTCCATCTTGGGTCTACTAGATTTTATTTATCAATTCCCAATTTAGTGCCCCTCTCAGTTACCAGCTGCTGGCTCTAACCAGCTCCTGCAGGTGATCAACTCTAGATTATACTGTAGAGGGCTTGCTTGCTTTGTCCTCTTGCACTTCTGTCGTTTTAGACAGATGAATGCCATTTGGTCAGATGGCGGGTGCAACCATTTTAGACTTTAGAGAGGGTACAGCATGTTTGAGAGACTCACGATCAATCTGAGTAGTAAAACGTACAATGTCTGGAGAATGCTTCTGAGCCAGCACCCAGGACCCAAATCAACTGAAACCACAGAGACCACAGAAGGAGCGCAAGGAAGGACTTACTTGCTTGAGCCAAGTATTAGGGTTCTCTAGGGAAAAAAGAACTGACCAGAGAAATCTTTATTTCATGTGTCTCACGCAACCATGGGGATCCACAAACCCAAATTCCTTAGGACCGGCTGCAAACTGGGAACTCTGATAAGGTTTTGCAGTGAATTCCCCAGGAGAGGCTGGCTGGCTGTCACAAAGATGGAAATTCTTTCTTCTGACTGCTGAAATCATCACTTCTTTTAAAGCCTTCAGCTGATTGGATGAGATATCTCATTGTTGAAGGCAGTGCCTCAGTTGGTTGTAGATATGATCAGCCATAGATGTAATCAATTTACTGCTTAAGCTCATGAAATGTCCCACAGTACCATTCAGGCCAGCTTGCTGACCAAATGAGTGACCCTCACAAGCCATATGCATATGTGGCTATTTCATGTGACTGCCTTCGACTTCCCCAGAAGAGTTTATCCAGGTACAGCAGGTGGTGTGGATGACAACACAACTCCTCCTTCCTCAGCCATGAGTCGTTGAGCACAGCTCTATTATCTGAAACAACTTTAGCTAAAGAATCTAAAGATGTTTTGAGCGTGGGTGTAGCAATAGCTTTTGCAGTGGATACAGCAATTTCTCCTACTGTTATAGATAAGTTTCTCATCATATTCCATTTAGATTCCCTCCTAACCAAAGCGACCCATCCAACATCAGTGACATGTACGGTAGCTGTCATCTGGCATGGGAATGTAAATTAAGTAAGGTAGTCCTGTGTGAAGCTTCAGATCTGTTATAAATTTCTGAAGGAACTGAGGGGCTCAATCCATTCTGTCTACCAGTCATTTCTGTGTTGAAATGCCCAGACATATGGAGAGGGTGGGACACAAACAAAAGTATAACCCAGAGGTGCATAGAACTCCAGGGAGACTCGATTATCTGTTCAGGGAATGCTGGAGTTGGCTGCTTCTCTGCATGCATTACTTAGAAAATTTCACAATGTCAATGTCTAAAAGGAGCCAAAATGTCCATTTTAAATGGAGCGTCATGCATGGTGAGTGCTGTCCTGTCAGGTCTTCTGGACTGATGATCTGGTAGTGAGAGCAGCCTCTGGGCCAGTCATGGGTTAATGCATAGTGAATCTGGCTGTCAGAAAACGGACCTGATCTATACACAACGTGTGTGAGGTTAGAACCAGGCATGGGTGACAAAGCTGTGGCAGCCCGACCTGGGAAATGTGAGCAAAAGACTTTGCTAGCTTGATTGTAGCACACTGAGCACACTGTGGCATTTGGAATCCCTAAAAATTTTATCACTGGCAGGACGACAAGATGCCTGGATCACGCACAAATCGGGGTTGTGCTGGCAGAGCGACAGTCAGTTAGATTCCGTGCTTCTGGAAGGGCCTGGGAAAAGCAAATAATAAAACTGTCTTTCCAGGCCCTGGCAAAGAAGAAAGAAGAGGCAGACAGGAACAGCTTAAACATATTTGGTGGTAACAGTTTCTAAGCAAGATGGAAAAGAGATGCAAAAGAGGTGTGGAAATGATAAAAATGTGACCATAAATCTAAGGTATAACACAATAAGGACTATGACAGCGAGGTGGGACATCATGGGGTCTTGTTCCTGATCGTGGGTGGAAGGTGTCCCGGGAAGCCACTGCCTGTCCTGGTAAATTGGCCTTGTAGGCCCTGGTAAGTCACAGGTCCAGCCATTGGAAGGTGGAGCCCTTTTAATTTGTGGGATGTTACCAGGGTTTCACCCCTTCGAGAGTGACTGCAGAGTCAGAAGTTAAGGACCCTGCCAGCGCCATCTGAGGGTGCTATGTGCTGACTTCCACTAGACCCGACGGCCGGAAGTAGGGTATGAGGATTTGGAGGGGCCCTCACCTTGGGCCTAAGTCATTAGAGATTTACAAGGGTTCTGCAAGGAGATTGGGTTGTCTCTGCAAGGAAATCAGCAGGTTAATGTTCAAATGGAGGCCAGTTGACATGGGTTTTCCAGTGACAACTTAATAGGGAGAGAGTTTATATTTCTCAAAAGGCTTCAAATGGCCACAAGGGCCAGTGGAACAGCTTTAGGCCAGGGTGACCTGGTTTCCTTAGTTAATTCAGACAGTAGAGGTGTTAACATGCCCTTTGCTCTCCGCCTTTTCAGAAGACTGAGAGACACAATGATGTAGAACTTTAATGGTCTGCCCGGTGAAATGAGTGACTTGGTCACTAGAAATAATAGAAGACGTTCCCCAGGTGGGGAATACATTTCCTAAAGCTTTTTTTTTTAGCAACTGTTATGGCACCTGCCTTACAGCAAGGGAAGGTCCCTGTCCATCCTGGGAATAAGCAGAGACTAGGTGCCCCTTAGATGGTGTCTGGCTGCGAATGCTCAGAGGCACCGGCGGGGGGTGGCGTGGAACCTCCAGCAGCAGGATGGCTTTCCCAGGCTGCACTGTCAACAAGTTATGTTTTATTGTAAATGCAGGGAGCAGCCTTATGAAAAATTCCCCAACAATATTTATTTAGTACTTGAGCCATTTTGCTGGCACTATGGTGAGAGACAGAGTGCAAAGTTTTATGGACTGGTTCCTTTAAAGACGCAGGAAGTACCAACTGACTAGACTTTACATTTAAAAAAATCTACTGGAATTAAAAACACATCCTGCATCTAGCCAGGTTTGTTTCTTGACCAGAGAGGCCTTTTCTTGTTTTATGGTCAAGTACTCTGGGCACAACTGAGTAAAATTAGGGAAGACACGTCTAAGAGAGAAAAATCGAGTGAATCCACCCAAAGGGGCTCTACTTACAGCTCTCTTTGCCGGGAAACCTGCCACAGCATCACATTGGTACTCTGGTTCTGGCTTTTTTGGTAGGAGCCTCAATTTTTTTTCTTTTCCCATGGGCAGGCACCGGGAATCAAACCCAGGTCTCTGGCATGGCAGGGGAGAACTCTGCCTGTTGAGCCACCACGGTGGCCTGCCTGAGCCTCAATTTTAATAACGGAGATAGATTGAGAAGTAAAATAGCAGTTAGTAAGTCACTTTCTACCTGTCCATTATTTATGGGGCATCTAGATGAGATAAGGAAACTATGCTGGTTTGAAAATAAAATGTACCCCAGAAAAGCCATGTTTTAATCCTGATGAAATCTTGTGAGGGTAGCTGTTTCTTTTCATCCTGAGTCAACAGGATTTGGAAACTTCTGATTACATTATCTCCACAGAGCTGTGACACACCCAGTTGTGGATGTGACCTTTGATTAGATGGAGATGTGACTGTACCCATTCCAAGTGGGTCTTGATTAGTTTACTGGAATCCTTTAAAAGAGGAAACATTTTGGAAAGCATCAGAAACAACAGAGCCAACAGAGAGAGCAGAAACACTGATGTTTGGAGATGCTTGGAGCACAGCAGCCGTCACCATGAGATGTTAAGCCAGAACCTGGAGAGAACCAAGGGAAGCCAAGAGATGAAAGCCAGCCCTGGAGAAGTAAAGTGAGGAATCCCCACAGGAGCAGAGGCTGAAAGCAACAGAGCCCAGGAGGAAGGGACCAGCAGATGCTAGCACGTGGCTGCCCAGCTGA
The DNA here is from genome assembly GCA_004026745.1 of Myrmecophaga tridactyla. NCBI lineage: Eukaryota > Metazoa > Chordata > Mammalia > Pilosa > Myrmecophagidae > Myrmecophaga > Myrmecophaga tridactyla. The sequence continues at coordinate 74,030 of PVIY010005268.1, forward strand.
CAGAGGGGCTTCTGACCCATCGACCTTTCTTGAGTGAAGATAACCTCTTGTGGGTGCCTTAATTTGGACACTTCCACTTCTTTAGAACTGTAAACTTGTAACTTATGAAATTTCCCTTCTATAAAAGCCATTCCAGTTCTGGTATATCATATTCTGGCAGCTTGGAAAGTAATTCAGAAACCCTTCTTTTTCCATAGCATACCAAAATCAGGAACAACTCCAAAGCATATTGGCGCGGTATAAATGTGTTTTGAGATGACAGTATACAAGTTTTTTTTGAGAGTTTATAGATAGTCCTGTTTATTGGGCTGAGATAAATTGAAGTAAATTACCTCATTCAGTTAGTACAAATTAGGTTGTGACTGCATATCCAGCCTGAAATTTTTCATTAATTCCTCGGATATAGGCTCTGTCAGCAAAGAGGATAAGGTCAAGGAGAGGCTTCAGCTGGCAGTTAGGGGGGGCTCCAGTGACTGGCAGACACTGGGGGAGTAAGGGCGTTAATTAATTCTTCTTAGAATTAATTCAGAGCAGGAGAAGAAAGGGCTGGTTGCCTTGTGCTGGGGAGTGTGTTCCATAAACTTGCCTGTCTCTGAAAGTAGATGACCAAATCCGAGATGCTACTGCACAAAGAAAGCCTACTTTGTTCTCCATTTGACTTGGTGAGCATTCAGTTTTGCTAAAATGCCTCTTGCCAGGCTTTGCACACACAGTGCACTCCCGGGGCTGAAGAAGTGTGTGCAAAGTCACTTCATGCTGTTATTTCTCTGAATGCCCCGCAGTCTGTCTGGTTTTCTAAAGAGGAAAAGCACAGGCACCTTATACTTGCCACGGTGAATCCCATGAGTGAATCGGGCGTGAGAAAGTACTCTTCAAGCAGTAAGACTGGAAAAGTCCAGAAAACAGGAGGTAGAAATAACCCTGTTTATTTCAGTTAAAGAATAACTGCAGTGTAAAAATGTGAAAGGTGATACCAGTCTGAGAACATTTCAGATTTAAAATAGTTTTAAATTACTGGGAGAATTAGTTTTAATACCATTTATTTCTATTTGATGCAAACTACCTCAATATTTTAAAATTACAATGGGAAAAATATACTGTATACCAGCTGGATGATGAGGCTAATTGCTTTTTATTAATTTTTAAATTGAGGTATTATTTACATCCAATAAATAAATTCACCACTTCAGTCATCTTACAATGTGCAAGCCAGTGGCATTCATGATGTTGTGCAACCACCACCATTATCTAGTTCCAAATTTTTTCATCAGCAGAAAATGTCTATTCAAGTCCAATGCCCATTTTTTAACTGGGTTATTTGTCTTTTCATTGTTGTGTTTTGGAAGTTCTTTATAGACCCTTGTCAAATATATGATTTGCAAATATTTTCTCCCATTCTGTTGTTGTTCTTTCACTCTCTTGAGAGTATCTTTTGATAAATATAATTTTTCAATTTTAATAAAATTCAGTTTATCTTCTCCTTCTTTTGTTGCCTCAACTGTTGGTGTCATGCATAAGAAAACACAGCAAAATCCAAGGTCATGAAGATTCACCCCTATCTTGTCTTAGAGTTTTAATTGTTGGTTAAATTTATTCCTATTTTATTCTTTTTGATGTTTTTGTAAATATAATTATTTTCTTAATTTCTTTTCATATTGTTCATCGCTAGTGTATAGAAATACAACTGATTTTGTACATTAATATACATTTATATTTCTTTATATTCCTATTCCTACAACTTTGTTGAATTCATTTATTAGCTCTAATAGCATTTTTCTGGATTCTTCTAGGATTTTTGATCATGTCAAATGAGAATACGGATGATTTTGCTTCTTCCTTTTCAATTCAGATGCCTTTTATTTCTTTTTCTTCCCTAATTGCTCTGCCTAGAACTTCCCATTCAGTGTTAAATACTTCAATAGAGGTGGCAAAAGCAGGCATCTTTTTCTTGTTCCTAATCTTAAGGGAAAGCTTTTAGTTTGACATTAATGAATACAATGCTACCAGTGATTTCTTATATGTGCTTTTTATCAGGTTGAGGAAGTTCTCTTCCCGGTTCATGGAGTGTCTTTGCCATGAAAACTCAATGATTTTTGTCAGTAGCATTTTCTGCATCAGTTGAAATGATAATTGTTTTTCCTGTTCATTCTCTTAATGTGGTCTATTAGATTGATTGATTGATTTTCATGCATTAAACACCCTTGCATTCTGAGGATAAATCCTACTTGGTTATATCTTATAATCCTTTTAAATATGCTACTGAGTTTGGTTTGGCAGTATTGTTTTCCTTGTATCTTTTAAAATGCAATTTTATTGAGATATATGATATATCCACACACCACATAATCATCTTAATTGTCCAGTCAGTGGTCCACAATATCGTCATACACCTGTGCATTCATCAGCTCAATCAATTCTTGAACATTTTCATTACTCCAAAAAAAAAAGAATAAAAGTTAAAAAAGAACACCCAAAACATCCCATACTCCTGCCTCCTCTTATTTATTTTTTGTCTCTTTTTTTCATACTCATCTGTCCATACACTGGATAAAGGGAGTGTCAGTAACAAGGTTTTCACAATCACACAGTCACACTTTAGAATCTCTATAGTTATTCAATTGACTTCAAGAACCAAGGCAACTGGATTACAGTTCTGCAGTTTCAGGTGTTTCCCTCCAGCCTCTCCAACACACCAAAAACTGTAAAGGGATCTCTAGATACTGTATAACCTCCAGGATAACCTGTTGACTCTGAAATCTCTCAGCCCCTCAAACTTTATTTTGTCTCATTTCTTTCTTCCCCCTTTTGGTCAAGAAGTTTTCTCAATCCCATGATGTTAAGTCCTGGCTCGTCCCGGGATTTCTGTCCAATATTGCCAGAGAGATTTACATCCCTGGGAGTCATGTCCCATGTAGGGGGAGGGCAGTGAGTTCACCTTCTGAGTTGGCTTAGAGAGAGAGGCCACATCTGAGAACAAAAGAGTTTCTCTGGGGATGACTCTTAGGCCTAATTATAAGTAGGCTTAGCCTCTACTTTGAAGAAATAAGTTTCATAGGGGCAAACCCCAAGATCAAGGGCTCAGCCTATTGTATTGGGGGTCTCTATTGCTTGCCAGAATATTAATCCCCATGTGGGGAAGTTTAATGTTTCCACCTTTTCCTCAGTCCCTCAAGGGAACTTTGCAAATACTTTTTTATCGTCTTCCCAGATTACTCTGGCATGTATCAGGGCATCACACTAACCTGTACAATCCAGAAAAGATCTCACTCCCTATTCAAGATTCCATGTAGTTATGGAGTTCAAATAAGCTGAACTTACAGGCTAAATTAGTGTACTACCAAAACTATAAATTTTTCACACAGAAGTTGAAATTTTAAAATACAGTCAATATCATCCTTTACCCTCTAGACCTGATTTACCTTAGTCCTAGCCAGACCAGCTTCATTCGTATCTCTAGTTGAAGTCTGATCACTTTTTCTGAGTTTTGAGCAGTTGCTATGTGGGGTAGGTTTGGTAGTATTTTGTTGAGTATTTTTGCATCTAAATTCATAAGAGACATTGATTGGTAGTTCTTTTTTCTCAGCTTTGTCCAGCTTTGGTATCATGGTAAAATATTGGCCTCAGAACGAGTTAGGAAGTGTTCCCGTTATTTCTCTGTTTTGGAAGCATTTGAGAATGATTGATATTCATTCTTCCTTAAATGCTGGTGGAATTCACCTGGGATGAGCCCTGGTCTTGGCTTCCTGCCCTTTGCAGTCAGCATGTGGCCCACTCTAGAGAACCTCCCGTGCGTTTGGAAAGGCTGCACCCTGCTGTTGTCTGCTGGGGTGTTTGTGTGACTGGCAAGTCTGGGTAGTGCATAGTGCTGTTCCAGCCCATATTTCCTTATTGATCTCCTACCCTATTTATTCAGTATTGGATATTGGCAATATTGTTTTCCTTGTATCTTTTAAAATGCAATTTTATTGAGATATATGATATATCCACATACCATATAATCATCTTAATTGATATTTCAATCCATTGTTGAATGGGGGCTATTGAAGTTTCCAACTATTACTGTAGAGCTGAAAATAATTTCACTCTCTTTTTAGGGTCCAGAGGGTAGAATGTGCTAGTTTGAATCTGTTATATACTCCACAAAAGCCATGTTCTTCTCATCCATTCCTGTGGGTGCAGACCTTTTGTAGATGGGATCTTTTTTTTATTATTTATTAAATTAAAAAAATTTAACAACAAACAAAAACACTCTTAACATATGATCATTCCGTTCTACATATATAATCAGTAATTCACAATATCATCACATAGTTGCATATTCATCATCATGATCATTTCTTAGAACATTTGCATCAATTCAGAAAAAGAAATAAAAAGACAACAGAAAAAGAAACAAAATGAAAACAGAAAAAAAAAGAGATTATACATACCATACCCCTTACCCCTCCCTTTCAAAGGTCACTAGCATTTCAAACTAAATTTATTTTAACATTTGTTCCCCTTATTATTTATTTTTATTCCATATGTTCTACTTGTCTATTGACAAGGTAGATAAAAAGAGCATAAGACACAAGGTTTTCACAATCACACAGTCACATTGTGAAAGCTATATCATTATTCAATCATCCTCAAGAAACATGGCTACTAGAACACAGCTCTACGTTTTCAGGCAGTTCCCTGCAGCCTCACCATTACATCTTGGATAACAAGGTGATATCTACTTAATGCATAAGAATAACCTTCCGCATAACCTCTCAACTCTGTTTGGAATCTCCCAGCCATTGACACTTTGTCTCATTTCACTCTTCCCCCTTTTGGTCGAGAAGGTTTTCTAAATCCCTTGATGCTGGGTCTCAGCTCATTCTGGGATTTCTGTCCCATGGTCCCAGGAAGGTCCACACCCCTGGGAGTCATGTCCCACGTAGATGGAGAGGGTGGTGAGTCTGCTTGTTATGTTGGCTGGAGACAGAGGTGTGGATAGGATCTTTGGATTTGGTTGTTTCAATTGAGATGTGCCCCAGCCAATTCCAGATGGGTCTTAATCCTCCTCCAGGTGGAGTTCTTTATGAGTATAAAAGACAGAAAATGCCAAGAGAGCTTAGAGAAACAGCCAGAGAAGTCTGGAGAGAGCTCAGAGAGAAATACCTGGAGACAGAGCTCACAGGGAGAGTAACGCTCTGGAGATGCTAAGAGAGCACCCCAGAAGTTCAGGGAGGAGGCCCCTGGAATCAGGAACTGAAAGCACCAAAACCCAGGAATGAAGGACCAGCAGGCACCAGCCATGTTGCCTTGCTATCTGACAGGGGGTTGCCAGATGCCAGCAGCCTTTCTACAGAGAAGGTATCTTCCTCTTGATGCCTTAATTTGGACAGTTTTATGGCTTTAGTACTATAAATCTGTCAGCTAATAAATTGCCATTGTTAAAAGCCTGTCCATTTCTGGTATATTGCATTCCAGCAGCCTTAGCAAACTGAAACATTCTCCTGTACTGCCTGTTGTCCAATATCCAAAAACCATACTTCTATATTTCTATTTTTTTCCCTTTAGCTGTCTAGGCAGGAGGTAAATTTGGTTCATATTATTCTATAATGACTGGCAGCTGAAACCCTTTGGATATCCAATTTAGAAAAAAAATCAATTTTAAAACATTTATGAATTTTATTTGCTATTTGGGCATGATCTTACTACATTTCTTTGTTTTTCTTTTTTTTAAATCCTCTCTTTTCTGATAATTAACCAATGAGCAATTTTTGAGAGCTTCCTGTGTTACCATTGTGTTAGGTATTTTCATTTTCCTTTTGGTTGCTATACAACACTTAGGTTAATATGGATTTCTCGTCCCTCTTCCCATCACTCTGAGGTCCCTCAAGGAAATTCCATCCTGGCATTAAGAAAATTTGGAAAGTAAGGAAAGACTCAGGAGGGCATTTCAAGCCTGGTGGGCCTGGCTCAGGTTTTACCTAGGAGGAAATTGTCTCAGGTGCAGGCAGGTGTTCCTGAACAAGGAGCAGCAACTCACAGGCCGGCGCAAGGTGGATGCTCGCAGGTCACGTTCCTTTCTGCTCTTGGTCTCTCCCAGTATGTATCTGAATCCCTATTCTTTTCTCTCTACCTCCCAACTGCCTGCATCTCCTTGTCTCTACACAATTTTCACTAAAGCCAGGGGTTTAAAGAACAGGAATGAGTCCAGCAGGTAGACGGGAATTCAGATTGGTGCAGAGCGCGCTCTACATCTCACAGCCAGGGAAAAGGTACTGAGGTGCTGTGCCACGGCCTGCCAGGGAGAGAGTGCTCGGGATGGGGGCGGGAGTGCGGGAGGGGGGCAGAGTGCGCGGGGAGGGGAAGAGTGCGCGGGTGGGGGGGGAGAGTTCGCGGAGAGCAGAGAGTGCGGGGTGGCGGACAGAGGGCGCGGGATAAGACACTTCCTTTCATTTAACCAGCTGTGAAGAAGAGGAAGCCCAGGCCTCTCGGGGCCCAGATGCCCGAATCCAGGGGCGCCTGTGGGCGGCATTCATGTCCCTGAGGTGGGTAAGAGCAGGAGCGCGTGGGGTCCGAACACCCCGACCCCAGCCGCCCTCCCCTCCCGCGGCTGGCGGGCAGCACTGGACCCCCGGAATCTGAGGCTCTACGTGGCCGCAGCTGGGCAGGCGCCTGGCGTCTCCCGGGTCTCCTCGGCCACTTGGTTTCCAGGCCGGTCACCTGGGAGGCGCTTCTCCAGGGGCTCCCTCTGAGCAGCCCGCCCGTTAGGCACAGGCGCTTCCCCAGCCTCGGCTCCTGTTCTTCCGAAAGCCAAGTCGTGTCTTTCTTTCTTGGCTTTCTGTTTTCCTGATTATTTTCTTATGTTTGCTACTTTTTCTCAGTTTATTATTAAGACATATGAACCTATATTTCAATAAAGGACATTGCTTAATTTCTCTTTCTTTTTATAATTTTTAATTATTTAAGTTATTCTTTGGTTATGACAACACATTTAAAAGAAAATTGTAATTTTCATGCCACCTTTTTTTTTTTTTAAACTTGGACAGGAAGCGGGAATCGAACCCGGGCCTCTGGCATGGCAGGCGAGAACTCTGCCACTGAGCCCCCATGGCCCACCCCATCTTATTCTTTTTATATGCATTTCTCTTTCATCAATCTTTTCATATACATTATTACCTCTTATATGAATTTCCCTCAAATGTAATTTTCATTAAAATACAGTTGTTATTAATCCTGAAAGGGGAGTAATCTTTACTCAGAGAAAGCAGACAGGAGTGAGGGACTCACGGCAGAAAGTAAAGGAGTAAAGAGCGAGCAAGGAAGCAGCGTCCATAAATTCAGCGAGGCGAGGGTGTATTTCTTTGGCGTGTCTCTAAGTCTGCAGAGTACATGTTGCCAACAGTTTTCCTTCTCTAAATCTTTCCTCGGTTTCACTGGTCCCTCAGTGTGCTTGTCATTCCACTGGTACTAGAGGGTCCCCCAGGTTGAGCATCTTCATTTGTGTACAGTGGTAGCTACATTTCTGAAACCGTTCCTTGATTCTTTCCTTTATATTTACTTACGTATGTATTTTTTCATTTTTGCTAACAATTTTGATTTTTTCTGATTTCAATACACTTATGGCGCAAATTTCAGAGAAGACTGTATTAGCTGTATGCATTTAATGTTTGATTTTTGTATTGCCATTTTATATGTATGAGTATACTTTGTACTTTTTATTTTAAAAAGATCTTTTTACATATATAATCTCCACATCTACGAACACACATGCAAAATCAGAGTTACCCTCCGCCTGCATGGACCAGTCGTCTAGGCCAAAATCATCAGCTTGATCCACCTGCTCTGATCATTTTCCTTTATCCTCGAACATTTTTTTTTCTTGTGCAATTTTTTTTTATTAAGAAATCTTCACACACACACAGTCCATACATGGTGTGCAATCAATGGCTCACAATATCATCACATAGTTGTGTATTTATCACGATGATCATTTTTAGAACATTTGCATCACTCCAGAAAAAGAAATAAAAGATAAAAGAAAAAACCCACACATCCCGTACCCCTTACCTCTCCCTCTCATTGACCACTAGTATTTCCATCTATCCAATTTATTTTATAATCCCACCCATTATTAATTAATTTATTTATTTACCCTTATTTTTTTACTCATCTAGTCCATACCTTGGGTAATAGGAGCATTAGACACAAGGCTTTCACAATCACACAGTCACACTGTAAAAGCTATAAAGTTACACAATCATCTTCAAGATTCAAGGCTACTGGAACACACCTCTACAGTTTCAGGTACTTCCCTCCAACCACTCCAATACACCATAAACTAAAAAGGGATATCTATATAATGCATAAGAATAACCTCCAGGATAACCTCTCAACTCTGTTTGAAATCTATCAGTCACTGACACTTTATTTTGTCTCATTTCTCTCTTCCGCCTTTTGGTCAAGAAAGTTTTGTCAGTCCCATGATGCTGGGTCCAGGCTCATCCCTGGGAGTCCTGTCCCACATTGCCAGGGGAATTTACACCCTTGTGAGTCATGTCCATGGAGGGGGGGTGGGTGCTGTGAGTTCACCTGCTGAGGTGGCTTAGAGAGAGAGAGGCCACATCTGAGTAACAAAAGAGGTTCTCTGGGAGTGACTCTTTGGCCTAATTTTAAGTAGGCTTAGCCTCTACTTTGCAGAAGTTTCATATGAACAACCCCCAAGATTGAGGGCTCAGCCTATTGATTTGGTTGTCGCCACTGCTTGCGAGAATATCAGAAACTCTCCAAATGGGAAGTTGAATATTTCCTCCTTTCTCCCCAGTCCTCCAAAGGGAATTCACAAATACTTTTTTAATTCCCTGCTCACATTACTCTGGGATGTATCGGGGCATCACACTAACCGGTAGAAACCAATAAGATCTCACACCTTATTCAAGATTCCATGTACTTATGGTGTTTAGCTGAACTGACCATACAAGCTAAATTAGGTAATGCACTACCCAAAATATAAATTTTCACCAAATAAACATCTCTGCCTTGGGTCTCACACAGAAGTTGAAGTTTTAAAATATGGACCATGTCATCCTTTACCCTGTATTCTGATTTACCTTAGTACTATCCAGATCAGTTTCATTCATATCTCTACTTTAAATCTGATCCCATTTTCAACTTTATAAGTACTTCCTGTATGGGGTTCTGCTGACTTTCATAGCTTCAGAGCTCTAAGTCTACATCTCAGGTGTCACATAAACACCCGAAGTTCCTATGAACAACCATGTCATATGCAAACAGCTCAGTATCTCAGAATTCAGAAATAACAGTTACAACTATGGAATAGATGTGACTGCTATAAGAGCTTACCATCTCGGACCCTTTACAATAGCCCCAACCTGATAACCCACGCTCTTGACTTCGGTTCACCGAGTTTTTATATTATAGTCGGTCTATATGTCTGAGGCATGATAATATTTGTCTTTTTGTTTCTGTCATTTCGTTCAACATACAGTCCTTAAAGTTCATTCACCTAGCTGCATTCCTCACAACTTCATTCCTTCCTGTGGCAAAGTGGTTTGTTGTATGTAAACACCACAGTTCCCCCTTCCATTCCACTGTCGTACCCTTAGGCCACCTCCATCCATCGTGGATCAGGAACACTGCCGCCAGAGACACCAGTGTGCAAATGTCCATTCCTGCCCCTCACTCAGCTCCTCCAGGTATACATTGAGCAATGGGATTTCAGGTTCATATGGCAACCCCAGCCCAGCCTCTACACTGCTCTCCATGGGGCTGTGCCTCTCAGTTTCCCTACCAACAGTGAGGAGGTACATCTCTTTCTGTGCATTTTCTCTAGCACTTGTTTATCTCTGTTTTTTTTAGGTGCATAGTCCAGGTATCCAGTCCAGGGTGCATGGAAGGTGAGCCTTCTACCACTGAACCACCTGTACAACCTCTCTATTCGTTTTTTAAAAAATTTTATTCACACATCATACAATCCAACTTAAGTAATATAGTCATGCCTTCACCACCATAATCTATATGAAGGCATTTCCTTTTCTTCAGCAAGGAAGCCAAACCCTCCACTAGGTCCCCCACTTGCTGACATTTAGTTTTGGCATAATGCCTTTGTTACATTCAGTGGAAGCATATTACAACGTTAGTGTTGACTATAGACCCTAGCTTGCATCGACTGTACTTTTTCCTGCAAATCATCTATTTCAACACCTTGCAATGTTGACATTCATTTGTTCTCCCTCATGCAAAAATGTTTTCATATTTCTACATTTAATTATCATTGTCTACTGTGGGCGTCCCTAAATTATACCACCTCAGTCTTTATCCTCTATCTTTCCTTCTGGTTTCATGTATACCTACAGCTCTTCTCCCTCTATCACACTCACATTCCGTTTTCATTCAGTGTACTACCATCAGGTAGTATTGTGCTATCCATTTCTGAATTTTTACAATCAGTCCTTGTGCTGGTTTGGAAGGATTTATGTACCCTAGAAAAGCCATGTCTTAATCCTAATCAATCTTGTGGGAGGAACGATTTCTTCTAATCCCTATTCAGTACCATAGGTTGGAAACTTGATAAGGTTATCTCCACGGAAATGTGACTCAGTCTGTGGGTATTAAATTTGATTACATGGAGCTGTGTCTCCACCCACTCTAGGTGGATCTTGCTTAGTTTACCAGAATCCTATGAAAGAGGAGACATTTTGGAGAAGCTGCAGAATGACAGGAGAACAATGGGAGAACAACAGAGCAGAGTCATGAGAATGACGAGAGAACCACAAAGTCCACCAGCCACTTGGAGATGAAGGAGAACATCCCCAGGGAGCTTCATGAAGCAAGAGTCCTGGAGAGGAAACTAGAAGATGTCCCCGTGCTCACCAGGTGCCCTTCCAGCTGGGAGAGAAACCCTAAACCTCATTGGCCTTCTTGAACTGAGGTATCTTTCCCTGGATGCCTTAGGTTGTACATTTCTATAGACTTGCCTTAATTGGGACATTTCCATGGCCTAAAACCTGTTAACTTGTAAGTTATTAAATTCCCCTTTTTAAAAGCCATTCTGTTTCTGGTATATTGCATTCCAGTAGCTAGCAAACTGGAACAGTCCTGTGCACAATCTGTATTCCTTCAGCACCAAATGCCCAATCTCTACCCTATTTCTATCTCCTGATAACCTGTGTCTTAAACTTCAACTCTCAAAGTTCACTCATTAATGTTAGTTCGTATTAGTGAGACCGTATAGTATTTGACCTTTCATTTCTGGCTAATTTCACCCAGCATAACGTCCTCGAGGTCCATCCACATTGTTACATGCTTCATGACTTTCTTCTGTCTTACAGCAACGTAACATTCCATCCTGTGTACATACCACTGCTTGTTTAGCACTCGTCTGTTCGTGGACATTTGGGCTGTTTCCATCTCTTGGCGATTGTAAATGCTGCTGCTACAAACAGCGCTCAGGTGGGCCGGGCCCGTGGGGGCAGGGGGAGGGTGGGAAGAGAGCAAGACAACGTGGGAGGAGCTGTGCCTCTGCCCTCCCTCTGGCTGGGGAGGGGTCTTCTCCATAGGCCGCCACCCCGCCACCCCGCGAGGGAGGAGACGGCCCAGCCCGCCTGCTGCTCTTTACAAGGCCGCCTACTGATAGCACCAGAAGGAAATGTGGCACTCACCTTCTGACGCACGATGTTTACTTGGTGCTGATTTTATTTCTATGGAAGAGATTCCCGGAAGTGAGAGAACTGCGCTGAAGGGTAAGTGCTTTTCTCAAGTTACTGGATGCAGGCAAATTGATTTCCAAAAAGGCTGCAGCACCTGTCTACCTGCCAAATTGACGGCACCTGTTTCCCCGAATCCTCACTCTTTTAAATGAGTGTCGATCTGGCGGGTGATGACTTATTATTATTTTAATTCATATTTCCTTGAGTAACAGGGAAGATAACATCTTTTCTTGGATTTTACTGGGCACTTGGATGAAGTCTTTTATGAAATAACAGCTCATATACTTTGCCAGCTTTTCTGATGGGTTTTGGACTTTTTTAAGTGTGTAAGTGCTCAGTGTGTATTATAGATATTTGTAGCTCACGTGTCACATAAAAGCTAATACATTTTTTCAGCCTATCTTAGTTGACTTTTGCCACTCTATAAGTATCTAATTTTTGTACAGTTAATTATATCGACGTCACTGCCCATTATGAAAGATGTCTCTTTTTCCCGAAATGATTGGCACTCTAAATGCTCGTTCTTCTGTTGAAGGTCACACTGGGGCTGGGTGGGCTCCCTGGGTGCCAGGGCTCAGCTCCAGGCTCCGAGGTGCCTTCAGTGGTGGCGGCAGTCCCAGGCCCCATGCTCTCAGCTCCTGTGGCCGCAAACACCCCTCTCCACAAACCTCAGGTCAGAGAGGCCCCCCCAAAGCATATCTGGGAGCTCCTGGGTCCAAGCTGCAACATGGCCCCCACATTATCCCAGAACCTGTGAGTATGCTGCCTTCACTCAAGAGCAGCTTTGCAGAAAGGCGTAGGTGGAGGACCTGGGTTGTCTAGGGGCCCAGCAATCACAGAGGTCCTCCTTTCAGTTTGCTGAGGCTGCTGAATGCAATATACCAGGAGTGGATTGGCTTTCATAAAGGGGAATTGCTAAGCTACAATTCTAAGGTCTTGAAAACGCCCAAATTAAGGCACCAACAAGAGGACCCCTTCTCTCAAGAAAGGTCGAAGGCGCATGGCGCATCTGCTGGCCTCGGCTCGCGGCTCCTGGGCTAAGGGGGCTCTCTCTGCTCCCTTTGCACCCCCAGACTTCTGTCTGGTTTCATCGCTCTGCTCTGTGTCAGCTTTGAGCGTGCACTCTCTCTCTCTCCCCCACGCCCCCCTCCCCACCGTGAGCTCTTTTAAGGACTCCAGTAAACTAATTAAGACCTACCTTGAAGGGCGCAGGGGGGTCACGTCTTCATGGAAATAATCTAATCAATTGGGCAGGTCATGTCTCCATGGAAACAACCTAATCAGAAGACCCACCCACGATAAGTCTGCCCCACAAGTGTGAATTAAAAGAGCATGGCTTTTTGGTTTATTTCCAGCGTCTGTGTGTTCTAGCCCCCTTTTCTTCTTGCCAAATTGCCCCCTCCCTCCCTGGATTCCCAGCCCCAACGAGACAGGTCTGCCCCTGGCCTGGTCCGCGGGGTCCCAGGGCATGTCTGTCAGGGCTGGGGGTTGGCAGCCTGCTCAGGGTGGATGAGGCGGCTAGTTGGAAGGGTGTCCTCTCCCCTTCCCAGCCCCACGTGGCGCCCCGCGGACGCCCCCGTCCAGTCTCTGGCTCCCCTGGGGCTGCACTCGCTTCCACCTGCAGCACTTGGCGACCGCATGGCCGCCCGCAGGGAGAAGCCCACCCCTCCCGAGCCTGCCCCCTCTCTGGAGCCCTGCGGTTCCCCGGTGGGGTTCCCCGGCGCACCCCACCCTTTCAGGTTTGAGAATGAATAGGTGGCCACTATCCACTTACCTCCCAAGTCCACCTGAGAGGACCCTGCTCTGCCGGCCCCTGCCCACCTTTTGATAACAATCACCTGTCAGTGGACCTCCTGATTCACAGGGTGACGAATACAATGATGTCCCGTCCTTGAGGGAACAGCCAGCCCTGCCCACTGGCCCTGATGTCATGGTCACAACAGACAAAATATCCTCCACACAAGCACAGCAACCCAGTGCTGCAGTGGGGCCCCTGGACATGGAAGGGCCCCATGTTGCTCTTCGCTCTCCAGGTCAGCATGTGTCGTCCAGGGAGCCCAGGTGCCGGACACTCTGTGCACTCGGGCCTTGTGGATTCGCTAAGGTCCCCTGAGCCCCTGGCACATCCTGAATCCCTGAGCTGGGCTGGCCTGCCGTGTGTCCCCTGAGCACACCTGGGGAAGAGGAGCCGCCCTGTCCGCAGCCAGGTTTCCAGGTCCCCAGGTGCTGCTGCAGCTGGAGGAAGCAAAGCCAGGCCCCAGTCCTGGGTGGCCAGGGCAGGTCCTGTCCGTCTAGTCGCTGGCGCGACTCTAGCCCTTGGCAGGCTTCCAGGCTTCTCCAGGACCTTCCCCCTCCACACCCAACAAGGAGCCACTGGGTGGCTTGGGAAGGGTCCTTTTGTGCTCCCCTCGCCATCTGCCCCCATCCTAATCCAGAACAGTCCCCTCTGGCAGTGTCCTCCCAGGGCCTCAGGCACCAACAATCTACTCCACTGCTTTCAGGATTTACCCAGGTTCAGGTCTCAGACCTTCTTTTTCTGGGCATGTGCAGGTTCCGGGAGTCCACCCGAGTCTCCTGCACTGCGGGAGAGAACTCCACCATGGCACTGCCCTTGCACCGCCCTTCATACCCTTCTTTTGTCTTGAGTGGTTGAAGCTCTGTCCTTTGGTTCTCACTATCCCAGAGCAAGAACCTAAATTCGATTCTGCAAAGCTAGCGATGGAGGGGAGGAGTACACATGAGCAAAACAAGTACTGGGAATGGGACAGGGGGTAGGAAGAGAGGTGACATTTGGGGGAGAGGCAGAAGCGTGAAAGGAGCCTGAGTGAAGGGTGGTGGAAAGCATTGTCCGGACGGGTCCCACAGGTCTGTGTGGAGCACGTCTCTCGAGAGTGAGTCAGAAGATGGCCTTTATGAGGGTTGGAGACAGATGTAGGTGCCTCAGCAGCATGAGATGGGCACTTACCCGGGCTCGGTGTGGGACCTTGAGGACTGGAGGTTTACCAGTATCCCAAGACACTCGCAGCTGGCACAGTATTCTCCTGATGGAAAGGGAAGTGAGGATTTCTAAGAGGCTGTGTGGCGCGACAGAGGAGGGAAGTAGCCACAAAAAAAGATAACATGTACTGAGCTTTTAATATAAATTAGGCATTACAGTTAGCACTTGAGACTATTATCTTATTTAAATATCAAAATGACCCCAAATGGGATGTGGTTCTGCAGTCTATATATAGGGTACAGGCTCGGCGCTCAGCTGGGGGCTCCTGCGTGGCTGAGACACGTGCCCATCGTGAAGCTGTTTAATTGCGCTGGGTTGTAGCTCCATCATCTGTGAAAGAGAGAAAATGAAAGTGACTATGTAGAAAGGACTAAAAGGAATAATAAATGCACAGTACTTAACACCATGTGCCTGACATATAAGTGTACCATAACTCTTACCTATTACCATCATCCCCATTTTATCTGCACGTAAACAGAGGATCAGGTATTTAAGTAACTTACCCATGACGCAAACTGATGTGTACAAGAGTTGACATTTAATAATTGATGGACTCTTACACCAGAACACAAAATCTTGAGCACTGAAAGTTACTTGCCCAACAGACTCAAAACAGTAGTGTCTTTAGATGACAATGTATTAATATCAAGGTATCAGCTGATTTACCTGCCCATCCACATTATCTTTCAAGAGGAAATGCTAGAGGGCTTCGCTCACTGCCTGTAGGCATCAGTGGCTCCCCCTTCGCTTCTAATCTGTCTTCTATTGTCTTTATTTCCTCGGTGGAGAAAAGCTTTAGGGTTTCTTCAATAAGTATATAACCTTCAATATGGATTTCAGAAGTGAAAGTTTTCCAGTCTTCTTGGAGGAAAAGAGACAGGCCTCACTGACTATACAAACACAGTCTCATAGCCTGGTTGGGAGAGATCATGGAGAGAGGAGTTCAGCAGGGCTGGAGGAGCCCCTTCAGAAAGCTCATGGAGAGAAAGAGCTCAGAAGGAAAATGCCCCGGGAGGAGTCGGAAAGAGCCACAGGAGCTGAGAGAGCCATTTTGAAACCAGGCCCGGGAGGGAAGGCTAGCAGGTGTCACCACATGACAAAGGAGCCCGGATGCCAGCGGCCTTCCCCCAGAGAAGACACCACTCCATGGGTCCATCAAACCAGAGTAAAAAGAGCAGCTGAGCTCACTTTGCCTGAACCGAAAGCCAACCCTCGTATCCTGTGAACTGTTGTCAGACCTGCAGCTGCTGTTCAAGTGGTGGCAGAAAGCTGAGCACCGGTGCCCTACTACCCATGCTGGCATACAACCTCGAAGGGGAACCACTTGTATTAGCCTCACGATTGCTCTCGTAATACTAATGATCCTGCTGTGTAAGGCAGTTTGTTTGAGTGCAAAGGACGGTGTGCTCAGCCAGACACATGACTGATGCAAGAGAAACCTACCTGCTCTCAGCCCACATAACGCTTCCATCTGTAGCCAAAGGTGGCAGGATAACTTTTTCATAAAGGCCTCCCATGCCTAGTCCAGGGAGAGCAATTAAAAGACTGTGGGATATGCCTTCCCAATCCCTAAGCCAGATCTTCTCCTATCGTGCTCCACCAGTACAGAATTTCCACCAAGTCCCTGCCCTGATAGCTTTTTCTGGCCAAGAAGATATAAAGCTTGAACCTCCTCTAGAAGGAAATCTAGCTGACAGTCTATTCCTATGGTTTCAAGTGACCCACTTCCAAAATCAGTCATCCAATAATCAAAGCAATGCAAAATTCGGCCTTACAAGTCCCAAATGAGATTCCTGTTTCCCACCTTGCACACGTAAGCCATTGTCACAAAATCCCTTCCTCCTGGGTACTTGCAGACAGGTACAATGAAAACACCTGTAATTACACCCTGGTGTCTGGGGTGGGGGGAGACTAGACAATCAGGCTTTTTGCTGGGATCTAATGAAAAATATTACAAAAGGAGAAAATGACATGGTCACTACTCATTATACATATCTAAAGTTGAGATGGAAATTAACCATCAAAAACCCCAGAAAATGGGCTGGGTGGCAAAAGTCTTGCTCATATCCATCCTGTGAGAATCTTACAAACTGGATCCCCTATCATGGCCTCTGCCATGACCTAACTGAGACAATAACAGCCACAAAGTATTTAGAAAACTCCATGTTTTGCAAGGAACCAATCGGGAAGTCCTATGTGCACAAAAAGCTTACATTTTCATCTGTGGAAGTCCCAAGAGTCAACTGTCTTTTGAAAGCACAGAGAGGCACCTTTGATGCTTCAATGTGTAAACAATATTTGGGTAAGGGGCCAATGTACAATAGGGTATCTAAAACTTGATATCTCTTACCAGCTTGCAAGCCCTAAGTATGACAGTAGCTGGACTGGGGTTGAGCATAAGACTATTAGCCTCCTGGGAGGATTTGCCTACTGTGAGGCTGCTCTACAGTAGAGGTAGAAGAATTTACCAGTACTACTGCTGCAGCTCTGGGAGCAATTCAACTTTCCCTAAACACATTAACAAATGTTATGGATAATCAGATGGCCCTGACTGTCTTCTGGCAGAGCATGAAGGGATGTGTGCAGGAGTAATACTTCTGCTGTGCAGAAACACCTCAGCCCTGACTGAGCACAACATAAACAGGCGACACACCCAAGCCTCGGTTCAATAACATCAACAGTCCCCGACACAACCAATTTGGGAGTCCATCGAAAACTACATGCTCAAATTGTCATGGTGGCTATGTATACTGGACTCCCTAATAATTACTATCACAGTCCTACTATTTGGTTCTTGACTTCTTCATTTTAAGGTTGATCATATCAATTTATTACTAATTTAGGTCTTCCCATTAGTTCCCTACATAAAAATGGTGAGTTTCTCAGTAGTAGGTACAATAGCTTTTAAAGAGAACTTGGGCAGGATAATTATGATGGCACCCATAAATAACCTTAGATGGCTCTGTCACAATAAAAAAGATAAAAAGATCGCTGGGCTTTAGAACTACTAAGATATATTGTTGGCAAGCCAGGCCACAGTGGGAGTATAAACAATCAGCATGAATTTCTCAATGTCAGACAACAGCACTCTAAAAAACGTTTTCACTTCCATCTTGAAGATCCATTAAGAGAAGAAACCTGTCAAAGTCAGAGTTCAAACGCTCCAGGTTTTTAGTTACTCTAAAGACCTGTATATCCTGAACAGTGATGCAGCACAGCAACCAGCCATGAATGCTCAGTTGCTGCCTCTCTTCTGGGGTGGCAGCCAAGTCCTCGTGGAGGTGGGGCCCCAGGTCCCTGAGTGGTCACACTGGTGGATGTGGAGGGGGCGGCGGCTGCCTGGAGCTCCATTGCTGGCGTGCGGGTGCATCCTGCCTTCTTTTTTTTTTTTTAAATCAGCGATTCCCAACGTTTATTTCTTAAAGCAATTGTCTTGACAACATGCTCCACAAAAAAATAATATGATTCATGGTCAAGTCACAGAGCACATTAGCCAGTCAAAGAGTAATAAATGCTAAAATCAAGAAACTTGCCTAATTTTATTACCCAGCTTTTCCCATGCTTATTAAAATGAGCCTTTTTCCCCCAACACCCATTAATAACCCACCAAACAAACACTTAGGAAATATCAATCTAACCATCGCTTAAAATAAACCATGAAAGCATTATAGTTAATCTAGCAGCCAAAATAGTTTTAAAAAGTTGCTGCCTTTAGAAAAAAAAATGCATCACACAGAAAATAATTACCAAGTTGCTTGGTGAAACTGATTCATTTTAAATATCACATGTTATTTAAGTATTCACTAGGCGCTTTTAAAAATTAAGGTTATAATCACCATTTGTGATTTTTTGGGTATGGTGGACAGGGAGTAAGAGAATGAAAAGCAAAACTGTCCTTAAAGTCAAGGGTATCAAATGGAATAGAACATTTTATAAAGATCAAGATCTAAGATTTTCATTTTTCCTTCATTAATTTTCATATTTGAAAAAAGAATGAGTTTTCTGACTTACAAATCCAATAAATACAGACATATTAGATGGACTATTCTGGAGGTACGGTATAGAAAATAAAATTTTTTAATGAAAATTTGTCAATTTTCCCTTTAAGGTAAACTACGAGTTATTTACTTCATAGGTTTTAAAGAACATATTTTAAAGTGCACACATTTTACCTGAAAGCTCCGTAAAGTGGTCTGTAACAACGGACAAATGAACAAGGAGTAAAAAGCAAGAACCACAGGATACTCAATCCAAAATCAACCCCTCTTGTAGGATCAACACAAAACCAAGCCAAGCATCCGAAGATATTTAGAAACAGTGTAACAGCATGGAACATCCACAAGTAGTACATAATCTTTACTGTTTTTTGGAATTCTACAGGAATGTCTACAGAAAAATCCTGATAGAAACAAGGTCCCACAGGAAAATTGTCAGGAAGAGGTGGCCAATTATTTTTTCTGCCATGTTGACTGAGATTTTGCATTTCTCGTTCTCAATGGTCTAATACTGCTGCTTTTCTTTCTAGTTCTTCCTGCCGCTTAAGAAGTTCAGCTTGGGCCAAGGCATGCTCCTTTGCAATGTGTGTATAAGCTAGAGGTTCCTCTGTTGGTTTCATTATTGCTGGTTGTGTATTGGGTACATTAGGCATTTTCACATTGCCTGGAGGAGGTGTTCTAGAATCCGAGAATGGACTGTATTCATCAAGTCCTGGTGGAACATTTCTCGTCACTTGTGTAACTGATGGGTCCTTGGTTCAAGAAGGCCGATGAAGTTCAGGGTCTCTCTCAAGTGAGAAGGCATGTGGCAAACAAAGTCAGGGCTTCTCTCTCAGCTGGAAGGGCACATGGCGAACATGGCATCGTCATCTGCTAGTTTTCTCTCCTGACTTCTGGTTTCATGAATCTCCCCGGGAGGGGAGGCGTTTTCCTTCTTCATCTCCAAAGGTTACTGGCTGGTGGACTCTGCTTCATGGTGCTGCTCTCTCTGAATCCCCATCCTGCCTTCTTAACTGCTTAGTACCTGACCTGAGTGAAAAACTTGAGGCTCCTAAGCAGCAAATGATCATAACCCAGGGTTATGAACAACTTGGCCTTCTGCCTGGTGACAATCAATCAGATGTACCTTAGGGTAGCCAGGGAAAAGCTTTGTCCTACAGGGCTGGATGATGCATCCACATCCACCTGGAAGCAGCTACAGAAGAGACACCTTCACCCTTCAGCGCCCCACAAGAATGAGGAGCAGGGCAGAGAGGAGGAATCTGTCACCAGGATGAAGTCTGATCAAAAAGGTGTTCCGTCTAACTTCTGTTTCTGCTTGAGCTGTGCTTATTTCCAGAAAAACATAGCAAGCAATTGCCTGTAGGAAGCCATTAAGAACTGCAGCTCCTGCAGCCATTTCCCTAGTGCTCCAAGGTGAAGCACAAAGTGCAGTGAAACAGAAAGGACCCATCCTGATGCTGCCACAACCAGGGAAGTCCTTCCTTTCCCCAAAACCAAGCCCCAAACTGACTTTACTTTGTGAAACCCACTGCCCACGTGCACTAGCCACCTGCGCACACATCCTCTGACCCCTTGTAAGAGAACCACTGTCACCTCCCTTCAGGGAGAGCTGCCTTTAGGACACGAGTCCACCCTTGTCCATTTTGGCAAAAGAATAAAGTGCTGCTTTGCTTTACAAAAAAAAAAAAAAAAGAGAGAGAAGTGGAGGAGGGGCCAATGTGCAGCCTAGCAATGTGTGTGTTTTAGTTCGTCCTCTGGAACACCTACTAAATAACCAGAAACAGTACAGATCAGCTCCCGGAGCCACGATAGTGACCAGACACACAGCGTACCCCAGTCTGGACCAGCTGGACCGACTGCGAGTCTCCAGAACCGTGAGTTCCCCAAGCCACGGCGGCCGGTGCCAGGCGCCCCTCCCCCACAGGCAGCTTCCCGGAGGGAAAGGAAAGAGACTCTAACAGTAGCAGGGACTGAGTCCAACCGAACACCAATTGTGGCATTAATAAACAAATTCTGACTACTAAAAATAGGCCCCCAGCTCAGGCGAAACTGGTCAAGGTAGAGGTCGCTTATTGGGCTAACCGAAAAAGAGGAAAGGGGATGAAACAGAGGTTTTTGTGGCTGTTTCTACGGAGGCTTGGCTGCCTCTGGATTCAGCGGTGGGACTACTCGGGCTGCAAGTGCCCCAGGCATAGGCAGAAACAGACTGCTTTCAGGGCTATCTCCCACCTGTACCTTCCCCAGGGGAGGGGTGAAGCCCAACTTAGGTGGAATCTCTCTCTCAAGGAATTCAGACCCCAGGGCTTGGCAATTTGAAGCCATTAAAACCAGCCTACACCTCTCCTCTGTCTCCACCATGCCCTCAGCAAGGAGAGTCTTCCAAAGTTAAAGGAGCCACAATATCTTTTGCTGGTGGGACTCTCAGGCAGACAAGCGCTACATACTGAGTGGGACAAGAAAAAACAGAGCCCAGAGGCTTCACAGGAAAGTCTTTCAACCTGCTGGGTCTCATCCTCAGGGAAAACTGACGCAGGTGACTCCTACCCCCTGATAGGAGGCCAGTTTAGTCTGGGAAAACCAGGCTGGAGTCTGTAATACCTATGTAGACCCTCCTAAGGGTGGGGAGGGAAAAGGCACCTTACAAGCAGGATGAGAAACAAGAAAACAAGAACTGAAAAATTACCTTCTGTTAAACAAAACTTAAGCTAGAGGCCCAGAAAAAGCTGAACTGAAAGTCAAAAAACAGATAGATAACAAACTCATCTAGCAAGAAAACCCTAGGTAAGATAAGTGAAAGCAGTCTCCAGAATAAATTAATTAAGGTAATTAAATGTCTAGATGCCAACAACAAAAAATAACAGATCACACCAGGAAAATTGAAGATATAGCCCAGTCAAAGGAACAAACCAATAGTTCAAATGAGATACAGGAGCTGAAACAACTAATTCAGAATATACGAACAGAAATGGAAAACCTCATCAAAAACCAAATCAATGAATTGAGGGAGGACATGAAGAAGGCAAGGAATGAACAAAAAGAAGAAATGGAAAGTCTGAAAAAACAAATCACAGAACTTATGGGGATGA